>BEHA01023594.1:137777-158851 GCA_002897215.1 Eschscholzia californica subsp. californica
GTACAATTCCCATTGTTGGTATTGGATGGATACATCTCTTTTCATGGACATATCCAATGTGAAGGGATGCACCCATTAGATGGTATACAATGGAAAACTATAAATAAGTCACTTAACCAAATCCACCAGTAAATAGATGTATCCAACGAATTCCTTCTCTCTCTATCTCTTGAGTTTCTCTTTTTAAATGTAAAAGTATTCTTGGGTTTTTCTATCATAGAAGTGATATAGTTAGCAAAACAACGAAATTCTATTTCTATCTCTGTCTTGCTCTCATCTTTTACATCATATCAAGTGTGAAGGTTTATCTTGGGTATTTGTTTATACAAAGTTGTTTGTCTAATTCGAAGTCGGGTTTTTTCTTTGGCATTATCAGATTATTAATACAGAGTGTTCTTAGTTTTGGTCAAAGCGTACATACTTTGAACCAAGCAGTTGTTGAAGGGCTTCATCGTATCCTGAAGGCATAATTCCTGACCCGTTGTGTACTCGTGGTTTCATACCAGAAGGGGGCGAATTACTGTCTAAAAGAATCGATATTATCGAGCTTTGAAGTCTAGTGATCAACGTGATTTTATGCATCGATTATTTTTCCACCTTCCATTTCAACTTAAACGCCTATTTTTCCAACAGAATTGGTACAAAAAGATATTTTTATTACTTTAATATTGACCCTCAGTTTTTAGGTTCATGATATTCGATAATCGATAGTTGCTCTTCAAAGTTGTTTCTTCGTACTTCTATCTTAAGTATGTCTATTTTTCGAATGCTAATGCAGCTATAACTTCCCTGAAAAATTTGAGTTGGAAGACTCAAAAATAAAGATCAGTTAAAGGCACTTATATACTTTTCTCTATACGTAAACCTTCTAAAGTTGCACATTTTTTTCATCATCAAATTTTCTTTTCGATCCGTTGTTTCATATCCTAAAAGTTTGTCAATTTATATTTTTACAGCAGTTGTAAATTGTCTATGCTGAGATTGTGAATATCATATTTTGTGAACTTGAAAAAATTTTCAATAGGAAAGATCAATCACCTCGGGTTTTTTATTTTCGTCTTTATGCGGTTTTTTTATTACATCTTATTATTTTCAATGTTGTTAAATTTTATAATAAATGTGTATCTTTTTTTATCCGTTATTTTTTTTATCTGTTTGTTTTATAAAAAAGGTTGAAGTTCATTTTCTATGTGCATGTACACTATGCAAATTCGTGAGCCGATGACGATATATTAAGCAGTTTAGTCTTGATGATGATATATTAGGCAGTTTATAGACTAAGTGCGTCAGCTATGAGGCACCTAATTAGCAAAATTTTTAACTATTTAATTTATAAATGTTTATGTATTTAAAAATGGCTTCAAATATTTTACTAAAACTTTGAACTCATGCACACTAATATAAATTTACCTTTAAAATAACGATCTAAATTATAGTTTAACCCAAGACTATTTGTAGACCAATTTTCACTCAAAGTTTGAGACGATCTCGAGCAATTCTAGAAAATTTCTTGGGTGAATATTTGCAAAAAAAAAAGTCCTCTTACCTTCTACTAATGAACAATTTTAGTACATTTACAAACCATTTTGTTTCAACTTATGAAGTTCAGATCAACGTAGTTATTCTATTACATAATTGAATATGTTTGGAATTAATGTGTTAAATTCACCAAATTTATACGATGTGCGTCGTATAGTATGTAATTTGTTGTTTGATGAGTTGAGGATGTATAATCTTAGGAGAAACTTAATTTTCTCATTCGCTGATCTTAGGAGAAACCAAATTCATTATACTCTACTCTACCTAGGTTGTTCTTAATCAAGTTGGTGATTACATTATTATGATTAGTACCAAGTTTTCAGAAAAATCTCATATAAATTTTTTATCACTTACCCGATAGTGGACTACGTGTGATCTGATGTGTTTTAATCCGTATATATTTACGATAGGTTAGACAACATATTTGTATCAATTTCAATTTCATTCCCTCACGTTAAAGAAAAAATCAGACCCATTATCTCCGTTTCGAAAGGGGCATTGCCCCTGTACGTATGGCGGGGGCTATGCCTAGTTATGGAATAAGGCTTGTCAATAAACTTAATTACAAATTTCCATTGTCTTTAAACTCAGCACACACACAATATTCTTTCCATCCAACTTAAACAATTAATTGGCATGAGTTCCTAAATCAACCATAACAGTTACTTTTTTTTGTTCCACTTTTTGCAACATATAAATACTTTCCTGTATACAGTTTGGAATTTTTGTTTAATTTAGGGAGCTTCTTTTTCTTCTCATCTATTATTTTAGAGAGTTTCTTTAATAAAAATGTAATACCACATTAAATTGAAACGTAATTTTAAACTTTAATCATACAAAATATTTATTTTTTCATCTTCTCTCGTTCGGACTTTCAAAGTAATTAACGGATTCGATAAACAAATTTTTTCATCTTGAAGAACATGCTTCCACAAAAAGGTACGTTTCTCAACAACAAGGGTGAATCCCAACATATAACTATTGATAGTGATGAAAAAGATGATATTTACAATACACATGAAAGAGATGATGAATGTAAATTAGGAGATAAAATCAACGGAGAACGTGAAGATTTAGAAGGACATGTACGAGAAAAAGACTATGATGATAGTCAGAATGAGATTAATGGTATTCGGCCATATGTTGGCATGGAAATTGAATCTCCCAATGAAGCTTACAACTTCTACAATCATTATGCATCTAATATGGGGTTTAGTGTTCGAAAGTCTTCGACCTGTAAGTTTAATCTCACCAACACAATAATAGGTCGAAACTATTGTTGCTCGCTACAAGGATTCTCCAATTCCACTACATCTGAAAATTTTAAAGATAAAAAAAAACTCGTTCGGAGACAAGAACGGATTTCAAAGCAATGATGTTTATAAGAAAGAGAGAAGAAACTAAATGGGTAGTCTCTCAATTTGTAGAAGAGCATAACCACAATTTTGTGAGCCCAAACAAAAGACATAAACTTCGGTCGCATAGGAAGATAACAAAAAGTCAAGGAGTATTGTTAAATAACATGCGTTCAGCAGGTATGAAAACAAATCTTATGATGAATTATATGGCCCAGGAAGCTGGGGGTAACCGCATTGTTGGATTTACAAAAATAGATGCGAGAAATTTCTTTAATTCAAATAGAAAAAAAGAGGATATAAAGAGTGATGAGAAGCTTTAGCTGATTATTTTGAACGTCAACAAAAGGAAAATTCGTCATTTTTTTTATTCAATCCAAGTTAATGAAGAAGGTCAAATAACAAAATTTTTTTGGACTGATGCTAGGTCAAGGATGAATTACCATTATTAGAGACGTTGTTTACTTCGATCCTACATATGGAACAAACAGGTATGACATGCCTTTTGTCCCCGTTGTTGGCATAAATCATCATTATGAAATAATATTATTTGGTGGTGTATTACTTTATAATGAATCAGAAGAATATTCTGTGTGAGTAATGGAAACATGGATGAGATCAATGAATGGTAAACAACCAAAAGTAATTCTTACTGATCGAGAATCTGCTATTGGAGAGCCATTGCGAGGGTATTACCAAGTACTCGACATCGTTATTGTTTGTGGCACATATGTAGAAATGCAATGAAGAATTTAACTCATACTATTAGTCAACACAAGGGGTTTACTCGTGATTTTAATGATTGTTTGTACGGTAACGAGACAATTGAAGAATTTCATTCAAATTGGGAAGCAATGTTGAAAAGATACAATTTAGAAAACAATAATTGGTTGACAAGGCTATTTCAAAAAAAAAGAAAAATGGGCGCCAGTTTATACATGGGATATATTTTGTGGAGCAATGTATGCAAATCAACGTAGTGAGAGTATCAATTCCTTCTTCGACGGTTACTTAAAAAAGTTTGCCTTTAGCAGAATTTATTAAAGAATATGAAAGAGCAGTATTAGCTAGAAGAGAAGCGGAAAATGATGAAGACTATGCGACCAATCATAAAATTAAAGTTTTAAGATTTTCAATAGGTATTGAGAAACAAGCAGCAGAAATTTACACAAGAACCATCTTTCAAAAATTTCAAAGTCAACTTTTTGAGGGTATTTCATACCGGCATGAATTGGTAAAGAGAGAGGAGACAAAATCTAGTTATCGTGTATGGAGACCAGAACACAAACAAGCAACACGTATGGTCACTTTTGACTCTCTTGACATGACTACAAGTTGTAATTGTCAACTTTTAGAGGTTACGGGTTATTTATGTAGACATATTCTTATGATTCTTTTAGTTGAAGATGTTCAAAATATTCCAATTCAGTACATACTAAAGAGGTGGACAAGATATGCAAAATACAGACCGGTGATCGATGAAAAAGGTAAAGAAGTGATAAGTGACTTGAATGAAAGTGTTACAATGAGATATACTAAACTTTGTCAAGAGAAAATTAATATTGCAGCTAAGGGTGCAACATCTATTGAATTATATAATGTGGCAATACATAGCTTACATAATGCACTAAAAGAAGTTGAAAGTGCAATTAAGAATCAGACGACTAATATATCTAAAGAAAATATTACTAACAATTCAGCTGAGGAGAAAATGCAATTGTTGGAACCACCTATTGTCAAACACAAAGGCCAGAGAAAAATAATAAATTCTTGGATTGATCAGTTATTGAAGAAGAATGTTGTTCAGACTACAACAAAAAAATCTAAAGGGGTTGCAGGGAGGTAATGTTAATTTATGGTCCCGGATAAAGTATTTATCTTGTCATAATTTGTTAAAATATTGATAATTTTTATTCGGATTTTTTGTAGCTCACAAGGCATGCATGCACACAACAACAAATAAGATTCCTCATAATACACAAGGAGAAGAAAAGTCGGCAGTATCACAACACCAAATCAGGTATTAATTAAGATAAGATAGTATATATTTTATTAGAGTCAATGAAAAAATTTTAGTAACTTAAAAATTATATTTTTTTCGTAGTGGTAATGATAAACACATAATTTCTAGCACAAGCAACGCTATTCTAATGAGTCAGGTAACAATAATTTTAAGTTACACATAATTTAAAAGAAATTTTCTAAATTTTACTAACGATCTTCATTATTTGAAGGGTCCCTATATGGTTGATGTTTCTTCAATGAATAAGAAGAAAAAAATCTCTTACGAGACCTCAACGAAGACCTTCCACATAAAATTGAAGACAGCACCTCACAGTGGGACATGGATATAATGTTTCTTTATTCTGATTGATCCTTAAGTTGTCATAACCAAAATACTAAGAAGATAGGTTATGTTAGTCAAGATCTCTTATTAAAAGATGTGTCCGATGAATAGGTGTTAGAGAGTTTATTTTCTGAGTTAGGTGTAAAAGCTAAACAATATGTGATTGAAAGGTTAGAAGATGTTCCTGGTGATGGTCATTGTGGATACAGATGTTGTGCAGAACTTTTAGGTTTGGACAAATAACATAGACGATTAATTGTTCGTAATAATATGGTTGAGACATTAAAAGAAAATGAAGTTTTATTTTCTGAGCATTTGGGTGTTGATCGATACATATACATTAGAAAGGTACTTGACTATTATGAAGAATATTGTGGTAAGGGGAATTGGTTTACTTCACCTGATATGGGTTGCTTATTTGCTACTACTTTCAATTGTGTTTTGTGTGTGCTATCAGAAACTCAAAATATTACGTATCCACCGCTTAAAGGGGTGATCCAGTAGAGGCAAAGATCATTGCAATTGTAATATCTGAGAGGGAAAATCACTTTGTCAAGGCAATCCTAAAAGAAAATGCTCCAATTCCACGAATATATAAAGGTTGGCTTCGATATTGTCTCCCTTGTGCAGTTGAATGGGCATTCTGAATTGGACCCAAAAGAGAAGCATGGAGTTCTTTAGTAGCTAATTAATTTTCTCAAGAATTTTATTAATACTTTGTTATACTTATTAGTCTAATTTTCTGTTAAATTTAATTTATGATTATATTTAATATTGTCGAATTTTTATGGCCTTTTTTATGGTCTTTTTTTCTAAATTGTTAGATGAGAAGAAAAAGAAGCTCCCTAAATTAAACAAAACTTCCAAATTGTATATAGGAAAGTATTTATATTTGCAAAAAGTGGAACAAAAAAAAGGGTCCGTGGGTATATAGACCAAAATAATATTCAAAAAAGGTTTATGATCCAATCTTCCCAAAACATGGATATTTAGTCCTTTTACATTATGGACATAATAACCCATTCTTTATGAGAGAACTACCGTTCATGTCCCTCCTACAAAAATCACGGGATTTTTAATTTTCCAGGGTGAATTTGGAATGTTTCTAATGTGGGCGTGATTTAGGGGATTTAAAGCAACTAACGTATAAATCCGAAATTGATTTTTCTCTATCTTCTAACCGTTTTGGAAAGCAAATATATTTCCAAATCAATTCAAAACAAAAATCGTAATCAAATCAATTTTCTCTCTCTTTACAGATTTGGAAACCAAATCAATTTTCTCTCTCTTACTATGTAAATTTTTTCGATTCAAATCAATTTTCTCTCACTTAACTTTTAGATTTCGAAATAGTATATTTTCTAGGATCAATTTAGCATGATTTGGGGGTTAATATACAAAACATATATATATATATATCACTTTCTCTCACTTAACTTTCAGTTTTGGAAATAGTACATTTTTCTGGGAACATTAAAGCAACATATATTTTCGTTTTTACTCATACATAAATACACATAGAATACAAATTATGAAACAAATACGTAAATTATGTATTATTTATGACCAGGAAACCATCATTTGTCAAGTATACAACATAATTTATCAAATGTATGTGGGTCTTGTTCAATAAATTACACATAATTTCTTTTACATTACACATAATTTTTTTTACATTACACATCCTTTACATTCTGTTACGAAAAAAAATACAAAATCTTCTTTGGTTCAAAAATGGTGCCCATCCATGTACTCTCCATTAGTTTCGTTGACTCACTTTGATTTGATGATTCTCTTTGAAATTTCATCTGGTATATCAAATCTACACACATAAATACACATACATTAAAGAAAAAAAAAATCATATATTCTATTATAAACTACATACAGTTTCGTAAATTATATATAATGTTTGTCAAATTGTGACAACATTTGAAGGTTTTGAGTAGTTTGGTAAACTTATCAAGGCTACTGTTTTGAGTGAAAAGTACACGTAATGATAAATAAATAATACACAATTTATGTGCACTTATACGTAAATTATATACATAATGGTAAGAACATGAAGATACACGTAAATTATATATACTTTATTGCAAAGTACACGAGATTTGATAGTAAAGCGAAGTATTTCTACTAATGAGATGAGTACTGTTTTGGTGTTAAAACACGGGTAATGTTCTATAAATTACCCATAATTTACTATAAATTGTGGTAATTTACGATAAAGTACATGTACCGTAAATTCTGTTATGAGTAACCCTACGAAAGAACAAATGTTTCATAAATCCGTACGGATTGAAAACCAGATCTGAAGAAAAAAATGAGAATATCATTAATCTTAAACTACAAATCTAAAGATATCTGCTATGATGATTGATAGCAATAATGTCAAACTCGAGTTGAAGGATTAAACATCAAGATCTAAAACATAAATGAAATTTTAAGAGAGAGAAGAAAATAAACATCAAACATTCGATTGATGATTGATAATCTGGTCTCACGAAATATCAGAAACAACAGAAGATTAAACATAGATCTAAAAAAATATGATATTATCACTGAATGCAAACATAACATACTAACTATGAAGGAATCATTGAATAAAGAATAAACATAAAGATCTTAAACAGTTATGAAAATTTTAGGGTTTTAGTTATGAATCATTGAATAAGGAATAAACATAAAGATCTTAAACAGTTATGAAAATTTTAGAGAGAGAAAATAAACATCATACATTCGAAGTTAATGAATTAGTAAATAGATCTTATAGATATGTATCATAAATCTGATACGTTTTATAATAGAGCGAAATAATTAGGGTTTTGGTTATAAGAAGAAATATTAGATATTAACAATGGTGTTTATAAAGATTTCGAAAGTATTAAACCTGATAAATGATGAATTTGGACATCAATATAATGTAGAAGAAGAAGATTTTCTGACTTTAATGGAGGTTTGTCAACTAAATCGATTTTAGAGAGATCAAATAAAGAGTTTCCGTTACTGAAAATAATGAAGATATCCTTACTTTGAATAGAAACATGATTGGAGAGAAATATGGGAGATAATAATGAAGATATCCTTCCTTACTTTGAATAGAAACATGATTGGAGATAAATATGGGAGATAAATATGGAAGAAGATATGCATAGATTTCGAAGATAAATCAGTTATAAAATATGGAAAGGTTAGATTAGGGATTATGAAATAATATTTATTCTAGAGATTTGTGTTTTCTCTCTAGATGAGACCAAATGGACTAGATATTCATTTATATTATTTTTTTGGTTTTAAAACCCTTTATAGGATTAGAGAGGATTATATCTACTATTAGGACCCGTTTTTTGGACTATAAACCCAAAAATTCAAAAAAAAAAAAAAAGTAATTGTTATGGTTTTTTTTTTGAACTTAGTAACTGTTATGGTTGATTTGGGAACTCGTGCTAATTAATTGTTTAATTGGATGGAAAGAACATCGTTTGTGTGCTAAGTTTAAAGACAATGGCAATTTGTAATTAAGTTGATTGACAAGCCTTATTCCATAATTTCTAAAATTTCCATAACTGTTATCTGTGAATGCAAGCTGTCAACAACCCACATCCATCTCACCCTCCTTATATATACGGTCATTAGCTCGAGCTCAAACCTCACTGGTCTTAAAACATTAGAAACAGAGGAATGTAGCTTTTGGTGTGGTAATAAGATAAGATCTCATAAAATTCATTTCCTTAATTAGCAGAAAATTTGGCGAAGACCCAATTTTAAACTTTTTTTTAGTTAAAAAGACGAGTATAAATTTTTTTTTTGTTAAATACCCAAATTTTGTTTTTTTTTTGTTAAAAACTCAAATATTTGTATTTTGTTCGGTTAAAACCCCATATTTTTATAAAGGTGTTGCAAGGCTTTGCAAAATAGTTGTAAAGTTATCGCAAGGTGGTGCAAAGCTGTCGGCAAGCGCTGCAAAGTTGTCGCAAGCCATTACAAAGCTATAGCAAGGAGTTACATAGTTGTCGCAAGTTAACAAAAGTACTCAGGAGCTGAAGACTAAAAAAATTGACTGATCCTTTGTAACCAAAGTCCAAATTTTTCAGGGAATTTGGCCAAATTTTCCATTTTATTGTCAAAATGACTTGGCGATTCATACACAACAAGGAAGAAATATGCGTAAAGCTCTTAACTTCGAAATATCTTACCTCCACTGACTTTTGGGCGTTAGATAACAATATAACAGGTTCACCTTTTTGGAAATCTATGTTACAAACTATAGCCACTTTACAAGAAAATTTAATCTGGCAGGTGGGTAATGGTAATGAAATTGACCTCACACAAGATCTCTGGTTACCTTAAATGATTTATCACAAACAAATACTGATTAGGGATTTACCATCCAACATTAGGAACGTTGGAGATGGGAAAACTCTATATATATAAAGATTTAGAGCACCTTTGGAGATGCTCTAAGACGAAGAAGGGAATAGATTCAATTAATTTGAATAACCCAAACTTAATATAGAAGTTTGAAATTCTGAATTAGTCAAAGATATTGAATGCAGTTCGAATGGAATTCAAACTTGTTCCCAAGCATCTGGTTTTGAGTTCAATACTCTTTGTGGACGCATATTCTTCCTCAGTTTCCGGACTCAATCTAGATGTACCCATATCTGATAATCTTCGGCCTGACATCGGGTCTTCGCCTCTAATTAAGCGATTCTTGATTTGATCATTTATGTTTTACATTAAGAGGGGAAAATAAATCAAAAGGTATAGTCTTCCACCTTAGAGGTCAAGAATTCGAGACATGCTGAAGAATTAAAAAAAAAAACAAACCAATAGGAAATCATGTTTGGTTGAAAAAACATATCATTTTTTATGTGACACCTAACACAAAAGCTTTCACCTTTCCCGAAAGTTAGTGATGTTACTTAATGGGGAGTGAAGATAACCACCTGCTAAGCTTGTTTTGGAACTCGTCTTCATCAACTAATTCAATTGCCAGGAAGCCATGAACAACTCAGTTAAAGAGAGAAAGACGTCTGGTCTGCGTTAAGAGGGTTCGACTGGGTGCTTACAGATTGGCTGGCGTCTATAGATAATTTAGCTATGGGATCGCCTGCTAATAGCTCCGTCTGCGAAAAGCATTTTGGGCAGGTGCTTTTACCAGCCCCCAATCCCCATTTGTTTCCCGATGACAATATTGATAAGATGTTACCCAAGGACAATATAGAAAAACTTCAAAAATCAGTGGTTGGTTGGAAACAAAATCTTGCTTCCCACGCAGGTCGGATAATGCTTATCAAGTCGATATTAGGATCTTATTGCACCTATCCTTTTAGTTATTAATTTTTTTTTTGTTGAAAGCTTTTAGTTATTAATTGATACCAAAAACAATGATGAAAACATTAGAAACAGAAGAGTGTAGCTTTTGGTGGGGTTATGGGATAGGATCTCCTAAAGTTCATTTCCTTAATTGAGACATGATTAGTAGTGCCAGAAACATGGGGATATTGGTAGCAGATCATTAAAGGAAGTTAATGAGTCTCTTTTTGCCAAAATGACTTAGCGATTCATAAACAACAACGAGGAAATATTGGTAAAGCTCTTAACTTCGAAATATCTTACCTCCACTGACTTTTGGTCGGTAGATAGCAATAGAACAGGTTCACCTTTTCGGAAATCTATGTTCCAAACTAGAACCACATTACAAGACAATTTAATCTGACAGGTGGGTAATGGTAATGAAATTGACCTCACACAAGATCTCTGGTTACCTTAAATGATTTATCACAAACAAATATTGATTAGGGATTACCATCCAACATTAGGAACGTTTCAGATTTGATTTGTCATGATGCTCTACCACTTGGAATCAGAAAGATATTGGAACAATACTATGACCAGCGTGTACCATCAATGTTATGAATAATATATACTATTTAGCTAATATTGAAACCCAAGATAGACTGATCTGGACTAGGACTGAGAGTGGTATCTTATCTACAAAATCATATTACTCATGCATCAAGAATAAATCTGTAAGAGTAAAGAGATAAAGAGGCTGCCGTTAGATGAAGAAGAATAGAAGCTAGACTCAAAGAGTATGATATGGGCACTCAAGGTGTACGTGTAAGTCACACATGTGACAGATTAGACAGTTAGTTAAGAGAGGTTTTCTGTTAATGTAAAGTTAGTTAGGATTAACTAACCATAATTCTCTTTTCTATCTTTTCTGTTTTCATTTCTTCTATATAAAGGGAAGTGTGTAATCTTGGTTAGTAATAAGAGAAATCTATGAATGTTAATTGAATACTTCTAGTTTTCATGGTAACAGAGCCGTAGAATTTTTTTCGAATTCACCAAATCACGATTCGAGAAAAACTAATTGGGACCATTGTTATTCAAAAGTGAGTTGCTTCTTCTGTCATCCAAGAATCAGAGACGCAATCTTTACAAAGAAGTTGTTGAATCTTCTGCAATCAACGAATCAGAGATCGTTGTCTTCTTTAAATGGAAAATCCAGGAGCCACTGTTCATGCTCCAACTACAAATTTAGGTCAGTATTCCCACAATCCTAATATTACCAGTCTGATTTCAGCTAGGTTAGATGGTTCTAATTTCCTAGTTTGGAAAGATCAAATTGAAAATGCCCTAATTGGCAATGATTTGATCTGTTATATTGATGGTTCTTATGAAGAACCTCCTCAATTAACAGTAATTGGGGGTAGAGATGTTGTTAATCCCACATATATTCAATGGCGAAAGAATGATAGTTTTGTTAAAGCATGCATCAAAGCCACCATTTCTCATTCTATAGCTTTAGATATATTAGGGTTAAAAACAGCTAGAGAAATTTGGCAATATCTTGAGTTAATATTTCTTCAAGAATTTGAAGCCAAGAAAGCATCATTGAGAAACAAGCTTCAAAATATTAAGAAAGGGGCTGCTTCCATTTCAGAATACCTAAGTAAGATTAAGAATCTGGCTGATTCTCTTGTGGCAGTAAATGATAAGGTAAGTGACTCTGAATTAGCAAGAATTGCTCTTCAAGGTCTTGGAAAAGAGTACTCTCAATTCGTGATTACTATTCAAAATAGAGAAGGAACTCTTAATTTTGCTGAACTAAGAAGTAGGCTAACTCATCATGAACATTGGCTTCAAGAACAAGATACCAATGTTGAAGATGAGTCCTATTTTGTTAAAAGATTCCCAAATAAGAAGGTTATAAAACCATCTTTCTCAAATCAGAAACCCCAAATGTCAAATTCCAGTTTTGGTCAAAGACCTCAACCCAGACAGAACCCTTTTCCTTCCTCTTCTTCTTCACAATCAAGAACTAATTTCTTTGACTATACCACTATTCCTTGTGCCATTTGCTATAAATGGGGTCATACAACAAGACAATGTCGCATGAGGTTTAGGGATTTCTCAGACTCACTCTATCCAAAAATCCCTCAAAGAAACTTTGCAAACTTACATTTACAAGAAACAGAACACGAAGATGACTATGAGGAAGGTGTGGAGGTCCAAGAAACAGGAGAAGAAGAAGAAGAAGAGGCACACTATGGTGCTGAAATGTCACAATCAGCACTAGACATTACATCAAGAGGGCATTTTTCTGCACCTAATCTTGAAGAAGTTCACTTGACCTGTCACAAAGAAAAAGATAAGAAATGGATTGCTGATACTGGGGCCACAAGCCACATGACCCACTCTAAGAGCAATCTGCATTCTAGTACTTCCTATACTGGTGACAATGGTGTTATGATAGGAAATGGAAAATGCTTGGACATTGATAGTACAGGCCAAGCTACTGTTAGTACAGGTACACACTCTTTTCAGCTCAAAAAGGTGTTACATGTACCAAGTATTAAGAAGAACCTTCTCTCTATTTCCAAGTTCACTAAAGAAAATTTCTGCAGTGTTGAATTTCTGCCATGGGGGTTTCTTATTAGAGATCTTTGGTCCAAAGAGATATTGGCAGATGGACCTATGGTGAACAATTTGTATAGCATTGATTTCCAAATGAGTCCTTATGCTAGCTACACCAATAATTCTGAAGAAGCTTATTCTGTCATAGCTTCAGCCAAAGTTTGGCATAATAGACTTGGGCATCCCTCCAAGGATATAATCTTTGCCTTGGAGAAGAATGACAAGATTAAACTGTCCTCAAAAGATCTTGATGGTATTTGCTCATCTTGTCAACTAGGAAAGAGTCAGAGACTCCCTTTTCTTTCATCTGATAGTGTCACTCATGAACCACTTGAGCTCATCCATTGTGACATATGGGGACCAGCACCTGTGTCAACTAAGTCTGGCATCAGATATTACATTCTCTTCATGGATGACTATAGTCATTTCTTTTGGATCTATCCTATGAAGCTAAGATCAGAGAGTTTGGGTTGCTTTCAACATTTCCAGAGACACTATGAAAGGTTGCTTTCTACTCCCATCAAGTATTTTCAAAGTGATGGTGCACCAGAATTAGCAAAGGGAGAATTTCAGGCACATTTGAGTAAGTGTGGCATATTGTTTAGAAGCTCATGCCCATATACTCCCCAACAGAATGGGAAAGCTGAAAGAAAGAATAGACATATCACTTCAATGGGAAATACATTGCTATTTCAAGCATCCTTGCCTAAGGAATTTTGGTTCCATGCCTATTCTACTGCAACCTACCTCATAAATAGAACACCTAGTAAGGTACTCTCTTTCCTTACTCCTTATGAAGTTTTATTTCACAAATGTCCAAATTATTATGCCATGCTTAAGGTCTTTGGAACAACTTGTTATCCTTATTTGGGAGACACTAAAAGTGATAAGCTCAGCCCCAAATCTGCAAAATGTATATTTCTTGGTTATAGCCCTATTCATAAAGGCTACAAGTGCATGGATTTGGATTCCCACAAAGAATATGTCTCTAGACATGTGATTTTTGATGAGTATAGCTTTCCCTTTGCTGAAAAAGGCAATACTTTGAAGTATTCATCTACTGATCCTGGTACAACCTATACCATTTTACCTCTACCACCACTTCCAGCTAGCACTGATCCTTATACTGCTCCATATCATATAGACTATCCTTTGACTGACCAGGAAGTAGTGTCCACTTCTAGTCAAGTACAAGTAGCTTCTCCCCTCACCACAAATTCTACTTCAGAATCTTCTCCTGCTTCTTCATCTTCCCAACCAGTTACAAATTCTCATACTATGCAAACCAGACTTAAAAGTGGTATCTCTAAACCAAAGATCATTCCTGATCATGTTGCTCTCTCCACATCTCCATATATCCTAGACTCCTCTTTTTTGGCTAATTCTTCTCCTATCATGGAACCCAAATCATACAAAGAGGCAGCCAAGTCTGCTGATTGGTGTCAAGCCATGAAAGCAGAATATGAAGCACTTATGCTTAATCACACTTGGACATTAACACCTAAGTTACCTTCTATGAATGTCCTTGGAAGCAAGTGGGTGTTTAAGGTAAAGTACAAGTCTGATGGTTCTTTAGAGAGGTTTAAGGCTAGACTTGTTGCTCAAGGATATGCTCAGCAAGAAGGAATTGATTATCAAGAGACTTTTAGTCCTGTGGTCAAAATCCAAACTGTAAGAGTTGTCCTTACATTGGCTGTGACAAACAATTGGAAAATTCTTCAGCTTGATGTATCTAATGCCTTCCTTCATGGAGACTTACATGAAAATGTCTATATGAAACAACCTGATGGTTTCATTGACACTCAGTTTCCAGACTATGTTTGTCATCTTCATAAGTCCTTATATGGACTCAAGCAAGCACCAAGAGCATGGTTCACAAGAATAGCTTCCTATCTTGTCAAATGGGGTTTTACTAAGAGCTGCTCTGATACCTCTATGTTTGTATGGTATGTTGATGGTCAAATGTTGGTATTTCTATTATATGTTGATGATATCATCTTAACTGGATCAAGTTTGAAGTTGATTAACTCCCTAGTGGCTGCTTTGGGAAAGGAATTTGCTATGAAACAGTTAGGGGATCTTCATTATTTCTTGGGAATAGAAGTCTTGAGGTCTTCTTCTTCTCCTTCTCTTCAGCTCACTCAAACTAAATATATTGTTGAATTACTCAACAAAGCAGGCATGATTGAATGCAAACCAAGCTTGGTTCCTGTTTCATTTGGCAAAAGAGTCTCTAAGTTAGATGGGGATTTGGTTGATGATCCTCTCTTTTACAGAAGCATGGTTGGAGGGCTGCAATATGCTACTATGACAAGACCAGATGTGACATATGCAGTTAACTATCTATCCCAATTTATGCACCAACCAACATCAGTGCATCTTATGCTGCTCAAGAAAGTTCTGAGGTATCTCAAAGGCACAATTGGAGCTGGCATAAGTATTTCTCCTGGTGATATTTCTACACTTAGTGGCTACTCAGATTCAGACTGGGGTAGCTGTCCAGACTCTAGAAGATCTACTAGTGGCTATTGCATATACTTAGGCACCACTCTAGTTTGCTGGTCTTCTAAGAAACAAATGACAGTGTCTAGATCTTCCACAGAAGCTGAATATAAAGCACTGTCTTTGGCTACTTCTGAGCTGCTTTGGATGTCCTATCTATTGAAGGAACTTCATGTCTCTGTCAAATTTCCAATGACATTATATTGTGACAATATGGGAGCTAAGTACTTAGCTTATAATCCTGTTTTTCATGCAAGAACAAAGCATGTGGAAATTGATCTTCATTTCATCAGGGATTTAGTTCAAGAGAAGACCATTGAAGTAAAATTTGTTGCTTCTGATAGGAATCTTGCTGATGTTTTTACAAAAGGACTGCTGTTCTCTCTTTTTGATACTATTCGACACAAACTTATGTTTCTTCCCAACTTGAAACATCTGTTTGAGGGGGGATGTAAGAGTAAAGAGATAAAGAGGCTGCCGTTAGATGAAGAAGAATAGAAGCTGGACTCAAAGAGTATGATATGGGCACTCAAGGTGTACGTGTAAGTTACACCTGTGACAGATTAGACAGTTAGTTAAGAGAGGTTTTCTGTTAATGTAAAGTTAGTTAGGATTAACTAACCATAATTCTCTTTTCTATCTTTTCTGTTTTCATTTCTTCTATATAAAGGGAAGTATGTAATCTTGGTTAGTAATAAGAGAAATCTATGAATGTTAATTGAATACTTCTAGGTTTCAAAATCCATATTAGCTAATCATTTAGTCGACTTTTCCTAGACTAAATTATGAAAAAAGAACAAAATGGATCTTAAAATTGATTTATTTATTGAGTTGTTATTCACTCATGTTAGTTATGGAAATATTAGAACAATGAAATAACTCTTCTAGATAAACTTAATTACAACATTGTCATTAGCTTTAAAGTCATGGGCACAGGATTCCTCCTTCCATCCCACTTAAATAATCCCAAATCAGCCATAACAGTTAGTTATTTTTTTTTCAGTTTTTGCAACATATAATTACTTTTCTGTATAGAGAAAATAATTACCTGTATAGAGAAAATAATTATATGTTGCAAAAACTAAAAAAAATATAATTAACTGTTATGGCCGATTTGAGAATTCATGTTCACTAATCATTTAAGTGGGATGGAAAGAAAGGGACCGTGATTGAATGAGCTCGAGCTCACACAGTGAGGTGTGAGCTCGAGCTTGTGACCGTGGGATTGGTGAAGATCAACCAACGTACAGCTAGCTGTCCCTTAATTTATGGAACAAATGACACGGGTAGAAAATAAGTCATTTAAATAAATATAATTACGAAACTGCCCTTGTCACTAAACAGTACTAATCAATTTTACAATGAGCAAGTTCAACAAAAAAAACACCGCTTGCTCCACGAACTCATGCCAACTTTCATGAACATCCCCTCACCGAGCTATTTGTCTCGCCAGTAACTAGATGTATAAACATTAGCTGATTAGATCGAATGTACACTTATTTGTATCGAATCCACTAAATATAATATTTTTAACATTTGAATTCATATTCGTTAAGTTTATCAGATATGAGATATATAGTATTTTTGAATTTGGATTTTTATATTAAAACTTAATATTTATTGTGTATCCAACTTTTATTGGATAGTAGAGTCTCTAAAAACTTGATATTTATTGGATAATAGAGTCTTTAATATTCCATATTATCTAAAGGGATTTCAAATGTAAAAAAATTATATATTCATTGAATCTGATACAAATAAATGTACATTTGATCTAATAGGCTAATGTGTAGGCCTTTAGTTAATGGAGAGACAAATAACTCCGTTTGAGGATGTTCATGAAAGATGCAATGCCTTCCTGGAGGAAGCCTTATTCATTATAAAATAGTTTTAGTATTTTTAAGAGTTAGTGGTTTCAGCAAAAAAGTATTTTTTTTTGTTAAGGAAAGAAGTAGTTGTTTTTGCCAAGAAAAAAAAATAGTGTGATAAAGGGCAATTTTGCAAATATATCTATTTAAATGACTTATTTTTACCCACGTTATGTGTCCCCCAAATTAAGGGGAAGCCAGCTGTGAAGTGTGTTGATCCTCAACAATCCCACGGTCAAAAGCTCGAGCTCACACCTCACCGTGTGAACCCGAGCTCATTTAATCACAGCCCGAAAGAAAAACACCGTGTACTACGCCCATGAGTTTAAAGTTAACGGCAATGTTGTAACTAAATGAGCTCGGGTGTTTGATTTTTTAGCACTTACAAGTGCTACCACTTACTAAGTGATAATCACTTAGTAAGTGATATCAAATGTAAGTGCTATGGCGTTTGTTTTTCATCGGTTCTAAGTGCTTGATTATAATTTTTATATTAAATCTAAATGTTATAAAAATGAAAAATTGTCTGTTTTAACCTTATTGTATTTACACATTAGCATTTCATACTAATTCGTAATAAGTTCATTAGTTTAGGTAAAAGAGAATTGCTGTTTACGAATGCTATGTCAAAAATATTAATCGTAAATAATTAAGAGTTATGAAGGTGAAAGAACTTAGTTGTATCATAGAGTTTGGGTGTTCCATGATTAGCGAAGGAAGAGATGTTAAAAAATTATAGGAGGGAAGCTTAGGTGAAGGATGAGTGAGGTTAGAGAAGAGTCATAACGGAAGTCATAAAAAGATTTTGTATTTATCAATTGTTTAAGATTTTCTTCTTAGTTAAAATTATATTGGTAATTACAATATTAGGAGAAGGATAAAAATGTCTTTTTTAGGACTTACTTTGCCACCACTTAGAAGTGATTTTCACTTATTAAGTGAAAAAATAAACGACCTAAAATTGCCGGTCCGCACTTAATAAGTGAAAATCATTTAATAAGTTGAGTTACAAGACTATTTTCATTATTTCTAATATTCCCATAACTAATATATCTGAACGCAAGCTGTCAATTCTCCATATCTGTCTCACCCTCCTTATATCTACGGTCATTAGCTCGAGCTCGTATCTAATGGTAGGAGCTCGAGCTCAATAAATCACTACTGTTATTTATTTGGAAGTTAATTCATGATGGACTTGCCACACTTTCTAATATTTCCAAAAGAATTCATTGTATAGATTCAGTTGTAAACTCTGTCCATATCAAAAACTCAAAACTAACTTCCATTTATTTGGAGATTGTGCCCTGGTTAAACAATTATTACTAACTATTCATGATCAAGAGTTATTGCAGCTAGATCTAGATCTTATTTCCAACTTGCAAATGATTTTATAGGCAATGCCCAACGTTGTTAAAGACATTGTGTTTTTCATCCGAGACTTGGTCAAAACAATATGACCATAATTCTTTAAAGACAATACCTACAATAATCAAGTTTGAGGGTTATCTTCACCAAAGTTTTTTTTTTCTCTCTTTTCGAAATAAGAAACTAAATCAAGCCTTAGATGTCAAACCCAAATCTCTGAACCTTAGCTTCATCTCACCGAAAATATCAAAGTCACCGGTCACCGCCGATCTTCGAAACGCACCAGCCCATTGTGTTCGTATCCTCAAACTCTAAGTGCAAGTGATACCATATTTGTTAGAAACCACCATGGATGAAGAAAGTTAAAAAAAATATTGGGGATACGTCAAAAGACTACACTAAAACGATTTCTGGACAAAATTATATTTCTAAAGTGGTATGTGAGCACTCCCTAATACTTTAATTTATGTTTGAAGGATTAAATCTCAGCAGTGATTAAAAAAAATTGACGCCGACCATGAAATTGGTCTGGTACGACTAAATTCGTGTGTAGATCACGGTTTGACCAGACCGATTTCGACCGAATTGGCTCCCTGTAACAAGATTGGTGGGGCTACACCGATTTGCCCTACCTCCGTCGGTCAGGCTACACCGATTTGCACTGCTCACATCGGTACAAGTCCACCGATTTGCACTACCTTCAAACTCTACTAGAACATCAACTCATAAGAGGAATAATACTACTACTACTACTACTACTACTACTACTACTACTACTAAAAGACTAAGAGAAAACCTTCAAATTCATAATACTACTTCTACTCTTGCCTGCACTTCTAATACTCATATACCCACTACTACTTCTACAGGTAATAGTGTCGGTTGATTTATTCATACACATCTAATAGCTACTTCTCTGTTTTGGAACCAAGATTCTACAGAGATTTTATCTCCTAAATTCTAGAGTTTAATGGAGAATCTATGGATTTAGAGCCAGAGAAAATGTGAGAGAGATGAAGATGAAAGATTTGAAGAAGGAGGTGAGTGACGATAGACAGAAAGAGAGAGAGAGAGAGAGAGAGAGAGAGAGAGAGAGACAGAGAGAGACAGAGAGATAGAGAGAGATAAATTTGAAGATTTAAAGAAGAAGAATAAGAGAATGACGAACAGGAGACGTTGGGGTGCTCCCTATCGTTTTTTCTTCTCTTGAAGGGATGAAGTTAAATTACTTAACCGTTGACCTAACGGAGTTAATTATGCCGTTAGGTCAAACATGGACAGGGCATTGCCCACACATTGCTTCTAACCAAATTAGAGTTTGCCTTTAGAAATATTGCCTATAACAAGTTTGGGCATTGCCTATAAAATCACCCTATGGTGAAATGCTCGAAATAAGTTTCACTTTCAACATACACCATTAGATTTGAGTCGGATCTGGTGGCAAACGAAACAAAAGCTACATAAAACCAGAATCTAACTGTTTCTCTCCTTCTAGTGTCTTCTATACAGGTTACTGATTGGATTCCTCCGATGAAGGAAGGTTGAAAATCAATGTTGATGCTACATATAGAGAAGACAAAGCGGCGACAACAGCGGTGGTTAGAGATTCAAGTGGTACCATTTTGGAGGCAGCTTCTCAAACTTTTCCTCCCATCTCTGCCATTCATAGCGAAATGAAGGCATTCTGGTTATGGCTGGATCTGGCAGAAAGACTTCATTTATATGATTTTGAAATGGAAAGAGACTCTAGGGTTATGGTCTTTATTTTATCTGACAATTCATATTCAGTCTCTGATGTAGTCGCAGCGGAATTTAAAGAAGAACAAGAAAATAAACGAAGAACGGTAAAGAAGACGATAAATAAACTAAAACTTTATTAACTTCAATGGTTTTTCTCTTCAATGTTTGAAGAATAAACAAGACTGGACCTCCTTTTATAGATTACTTACTTTCCTAGATAGACATAAACTAGGATTCCTAAATAATAGAAATACCTAAAACTCCTAAACCTAGATTCATTATGAATCTTTCATAAAATAAAAACTGAAGGAGTTGAAGGAGATGTCCTTCGACCAAGGTGACAATGCGAACAAATTGTCGGATAGGACAATTGATGTGGAAGATCATCAAGTCCGATTGATTTAGGGATCGTAGAGTTGTAGCTAGAGA
>BEHA01023594.1:161512-202060 GCA_002897215.1 Eschscholzia californica subsp. californica
GCGGTTGATGGTGTGGAGGTAGAAGAGGGTGATTTACACATGCTTTCGAGTTGTCTAGATAACTTCTTGATGGATTCATTGACTTGATCGAATCGATGATCGATATGGTCAAATTTTTCCATGTTTTCCTTCTTGTAATTATCAAAAGCTTCTTCCAATTTTGTAACCGAGGATAACTTCTTGTTGATGTTGTCCCATTCGGAGGCAAAAGTTGGTGTCCTCTCTTTAGTCGTTGTAGCAGGAACGGTAGTATTAACCATTGTGATTGGTTAAAAAAAAATGACTCTGAATACCACTTGATGTAGTCGCAGTGGAATTTAAAGAAGAACAAGAAAATAAACGAAGAACGATAAAAAAACGATAAATAAACTAAAACTTTATTAACTTCAATGGTTTTTCTCTTCAATGTGTGAAGAATAAACAAGACTGGACCTCCTTTTATAGATTACTAACTTTCCTAGATAGCTGACCGTTAATTAAAGGATCAACTTATATTTTGATGTTAATTTGTACTATAGCGCTAATATTATGTTTGTAAGGACCTTAGTTTTGACTTAATAGGTCACTCTGATAAAAAAGAAAATAGTTTTGACTTAATAGGCCTCCTACATAAAATCATGTTAGGAAATAATATATATATATCTATTATATAAAACACAATGGTGTTTTTTGAGGTGGACCGTAGATTTATGTTTTGGATATTCACGTCCGTCCGATATTGATCAAGAATTGTCTAATCTAACCACTAAAATTGAATTTCAAACCCACTAAAACAGAAATTCCTTAATTCTCTCCCACCTTTTCCATAACTACCCACAAAAAACCACGACATTCCACAACCAAAATTGAATTTCAAACCCACTAAAACAGAAGTTCCTTAATTCTCTCCCATTTTTTTATAACTACCCACAAAAAACCAAAACTACCTAACATGCATATAGAAATTTCCGTGACCATAGGGCACGGGCTATACCCTAGTATATATATATAGAGAGAGAGAGAGTCTAGTTTAAGTAATTACGGAAAAAGATTGCATGACAAAAAGAGATTGATACACTTTTGAAAGAAACTAAAAAAATAACTTGAGACAGAGTCATTCAATCAAGAATGACGAAAACATATAACTTTATATAGAGAGAATCAATTCAAAGATAGTTACACAGAAGTAGACATTAAAAAATGACAATATGTGGGAAGTGATTGATTCAAAGTATTCAACCAAAAAATTACATATATAAAATGATAGATAGTACAGAAACTATAGCAAAAATTGTAAGAACAAACTGTATAAGAAAAGCAATCAGAATATTTCTTTCGTTGTTGTCTGTAATAAGAAGATTGAGAGGAAAAGGGGAATAAACTCGAAAAGAAGATAAATCTAAATTTAATTGGTGTTGATGTTGATGTTGATGTTTCTTTCTTTGAAATTGCAATACCTGAAAGAAGAAATTAAAGTTAATTAATAAAATAAACTTTAATAGTGTTAACATTGAAGAAAAATAAACATACCGAATTAGAAGAAGAAAGCAGAGAGAAAGAGATTGATTTATTTCCATAGAGGGAGCAATGGCAGAAGACTTAAATTTAAGAACTTTAAATCATGTTGGATTTCTTCAAACTTTGACCCACTCAAGAAAGAGGAAGGAGAGAACAACCTGATAAGGAAAAGAAGACTAAAACTCACATAGATAGCTTAATTGATGAAAATAGTCCGTCACGGAAACTAACAGTAGAAAAGACACACTTAATGATGCAAATATTAGAAAAAAAATGCTTAATTGTATAAAGAATCCTGCAAATATTAGAAAAAAAGACTCTTAATTGTCTGGCTCTACAACCAACATTTATGTATTCATTTTAGTTAGACACATATCAAGAATCGAAAAATCAAAAATCTAAAAAACCACTACAGCTTCTAACATTTCTTAATCAGAAGTATATACATTTAAAATGGTTAAAGTGGTGAGACATTTGAAAAGGAATCATAACAGAAAATTACCTATTAGCTTCTTCTTCTTCATTGATCGGTTCCCTTAATTAAATAAAATCACCTCTTGAGTCTTGACCATGGATGATCCAAGTTGTTACTCTCCCAATTAAATCAAACAACCTAGAAACACAAAATGCAAAGAAGTCACAGTGAAAAATATGAAGTGATTGATTAGAGAATACATATTGTTAGCATGAACCACATGTGAGAGAATGTAGGCATTAAAAAGATGAGAGAAATGAGGAGTTACAAAACTGAATTTAAGAAGTGGGTTGTCTGTATACATAATTGGGAAATTCATTTTGAGACGTTGGATTGTGAAGGTCAAGATGACAATTCCAAGGACAGGAATATGCAGAGGTTAATCAACGACTAAGAGGGAAGAAAAAATGACCAAAAAATCATGGAGAGGTTTTAGGGAAGAGTTTTGGGCAGTTATTTTAATTAGTCGATTTTCTCGACTAATTTCTCTTCCTCTCATAATTGGGAGATAGTTTAGATTTTCACTCCCACTAATATCTAAGACCATCTCAAATGCAAGACTCAAGAAAAATTCTAAAAATCCTATGCGTCAAGTGTGAAAAATGGATCTCTAAATGACCTCTTTTCTATTTGACCATTTAGAGACATTCTATTACAAAACCTTCTCCAATGCAACACTTAAGAGAAACTTTAAAAACCTATATTTTGGTTTAAAACTTATAGATTTGCTTAAGTGGCACTTAGAGAATCTCAAGAGGACACTCTAAATGTAGAGTGTCCTCTTAAGGATCTCTAAAATAAATCTTGACACATCACTTTAAGGATTTATGTTGAGTTTTGCATTGGAGATGGATTTTAAAGAAAAATTCACACACTGATATCCAAACCTCGCACGATTTCCTCACATAATTGTAGGATATCACGTAAATGTCGATAATGGCCTCGCACTTAATTTGGTAGAAGTAAACATGTGTGATAATTCCTAATACAAATAAGGGTAGAAAAGTCCAGTGGTAGTTTCATTAAGTTATAGGGTTGGTTTTACTAGAGAAACCAAAATTATATATGTGGCTACATCCCCACCGTTTGATGAGAAGATCTAGCAACACAATCCGAAAGCTACTAATATCCATGACATAAATAGACGGTCCTGCTAAAAAAACACTATTGTGCTTTATAATATATATATATACATAAAGCTACGATTCCTTTTGGCTAACGCCGTCATGGGTGAAACAACCTAAAATATGTGATCTCGTTATTCATATGTCGCAATCAAGTAGCTCTCAAGTGTGTGTGTGTCTATATTGGGCCATGCATATACCCATACGTGTATGTATCTCGATATTCATTTCCACACCATCCAACATTATACAGCCACCTGTTATTCGCATCTTCTATAGGAATCACAGGTCGCTGTGTGATTCTAGATGATCTAGGAATGAATATCGAAATAGATACACAGCTCGATATATGCACTGCCCAATATAGACACACACACTTGAGAGCTACTTGACTGCGACATATGAATAGCGAGATCACTTTTTTTTTTATGATGTTTCACCCATGACGGCGGTGGAGACCTAGTTTCAATAATTAACTACATAAATAGTCAAAAAGAAATCTTATCATCACACATGTATCACGGGACTATATAATGAGTAGGAACACCCAACAAATAATTGAAAACAAATGTTAATTCAGGCAAAATATCAGAAGAGAAAAAAAGATTGATGTACTTTCGAAAGATAACAAATAATCTAGAAAGAAAGATTAATTCACTCTTCATAGTGATTTTAAAAATAAATCATATTTTTTAAAATCATTAGAAAATCATATTTCCACTCACTGAGTAAAAATTGGATGACCTTCGTCCTTGTTGATGTTGGAGATAAGGAGTACATAATCACAATAGCACAAGTAACAAGACCAATAAGAGACGGGAGGTTTTTTGAGGAGAGAGAGTGTGCGCCCTGACGTCAGCAAGGCGATTTCCCCTCTCTCCTTTTCACCCCTTTCTCCTAACTCAGTAAAACCCTAGATCCCTATACCTTCTTCATTCAAACGACAATTCAGAGTAAGATACACTGTCACTGAAGTATCTCAACTACCCACCCTCTAATTCGCCTTCTAATTACTCTCAATCACGCGAGATTAGCGGTTCCCAAGTCAAGAAACGTTGGGTTGGGCGGATTTCAAGTCGATTGGCAGCTCGAGATCAAATCACGGCAAACCCTAGATCCACTACTTGCATGCAATCAAGGTATGTGATTATTCCTCCCCCTCTCCTTTTAGCCGGTTTTTTCTAAATTTGCTGGTTTTTCGAGTTAGTTCTTTGTTTTTTTTCTGTTTGTCAAGAGCTTTGTCTCTCTACATCGGAGATGTCAAGAGTCACCACCACTTCAGTCGAGTAGTGGGAATCGAAGGGTAGTTGCTTCCCGAGTCCCTTGCATGCAATTCTAATGATTATATTTTGGCTTCTTCTCTCTGGATTCTTCCTCGTTCCTCTCCACTACTTAAACAAGACTCCCTCGTCTCTCATCTTCATCTTCATCTTCATCTCACTCCAAGTTTCTGCTTTTCATTTGTTCATGTTCATTATGGCCTCCCAATACTCCATCTCTACCCATGGAAAGTTGACAATAAAATTTACCAAACCTTCTTCCAAACAGGAGCTCCAAGCAATTGACAATGGTTTTATTGCCCGTTGGGTCTGTCCTTATGATGTCGGTCTCACATTCATCAAAAGATTGCTCTTTCCTCAATCTAAGTTCTTCAGAGACTGTGATTACTATCCCACTGATGGTCCAGTCAATACCTTCCTCATTAAGCCTAAAAGTCAGTTTGTTCTTGACGCTCTTAACTTTGGGCGTCCTTGGATTCTTAGAGGAATGCTTCTGGTGCTTAAGGAGGTAGTATTCCCCTTAACTGATGCTATTGATGACCTTTTTTGTGAACCGATGAAATGCACTCTTTATAAGGTTCCTCAATCCCTTCAAAACAGAGAGGATTTCGACTTCATCTTTAGCTGCATGGGTAAAATCATAGATATCAAACCTAGAAATTTTGGTCGAGTGAACAATAATACTGTCAGTGTCCACTTCATGTACGACATCAGATCCCCTCTTCTTGGTGTTATCAATCCTATCTTCTCCGATGGTGAAAAAGTGATCAAGATCAGCTACCAAAAGTTTCCCGGAGCCATTTGCCAGATTTGCAGAATAGTGGAGCATCCACTTAACAGTTGTCCAATTTTTGTTAACTCTTCTGATGAAGAGACAGATACCGACCCTGATCAAATGGATGACATGTTAGTGGCAGCTCCCAATATACTTCCAGAGCCTCCTCAACTTCTTGCTCCTCCTCCCTCACCTGTTCGAGGAGTCATCCCTCCCCATCAGTTGTTTCCTACCTCTGGGAAGAGAATTAGAGAACTTTCAAGACCTTCCTCAGCTGGTTCTGCTGCTCCATCTATTGTTGGTTCTCAGGAGGACTCCTTCAAGATAGAGAATGAAGAAGCCAGGAGACTACTTGAGGAATCAATGCTACTCACTCATAGTCTTAATATTCTCACTAATGCAGGGGACAGGGAGGAGGCTGCTCTCTCGGTTTCTTCTACTCAGTAGTCAGTGTTTGGTGGTGGTGTTTAGTTGTTAGGGTCTTTTCTTTTCTGTTCTTTTGGTTTAGTCTGTGTTGGCTTTTGTTTTGGTTGTTACTTGTTAGTTTTATCTGTTTCATCTCCATTAGCCTGTGTCCAGCTTTGGACTTTTTTGGTTTGGTTTGTGTGATAGACTTGATTTAGAGGTCTTAGCCTCTAAGTTGCAGTTTGATTTTGTTATTAGCTGGTGGAGTAGTGTATCAGATATTTGTGTTTTAGTTATCTGTGGTCCTTGTTTATGTTCTTCTTCCTGTCTCTTTTAGCTGTCTGGTATTTACTGTTGGTTGTTTATGGTTGCTTCTTCTCTCCCTTCTTTTATCTTTCTCCTGTCACCTTAGCTTCTTTAGTGTCTTCTTGTAGTTTCTTTAGGTGGAGAGTGCTTTGACCTTCGGAGTTATAGGGGTTAGCTGGGGTTGGGTGCCTTCATCTAGGGGAGTGCCTTCAATCAGGTTTAGTTCTCTTGGATTGCTGGATGGTTAGGTTTGGCTGGGTTGGGTCTGTTCTTAGATCTTGTGCTTTGCTTGTTGGAGTGAGCTTTGACCGTTAGAGTTTTAGGTGGTTGGTCTGGGACTCGAGGGTCGTCTAGAGGGTGTGCCTTCAATCAGGGTTTTGCTTTGGCATTGGGCTTGGAGCTCTTTGGATTGGTTGGAGTCCTGCCTCCTTGCACTGTTTGTGGCTTCTGTTGGTATATAGGCACCCGCGGCCTTAGTCTTAGGGCGCTCCTATCCTCGGTGTGTAGTTTTGACTAGGGGTGGGAATCAGATCGGACGGGCGGGAAACAGACACTAAGTCAACCGGTCCGGGCGGAAAGGGCATAAGTCTTAAGTGTCCATTCGGACATCCGGATAAAACGGGCGGGCATTTCAGATTTTTCTCTAACAAAGTGCCCGTCCGTGACCGTTTTGATAGTCGGGCAAACCGGGTATCGGTCGGTCGGGCACCGGTTACTAATGAACAAGTAAAAAAAATTATCCGAAATTAAAAATGTTTAGTAACTAAATACAACTTTCTAAACTCCCACTTTACAATTCCAAAAAGTATATGAATACAAAATTAAAAGATAATCATTGAGATTTCTCATGGATTACCATCGGTTTTATTCTTCTTCACATGGATTATGATCGGTGCATTGTGGGTTCTACGGTGTATTGTGGGTTAAAGGGTTACTAATGAGATATTGAGATTTTGGAGGAGAGAAAGACTAGAGAAGTAGAGAGGTGAAAGATAAGATTAAGAAAAGTGATTTCTAGGGTTATATATTTTTACTCTTGAAATCTAACGGTTGTAGCTAACCTTACAAATCTAAAGGCTTAAAATCAATCATATAGGCGGGCGAGTATATCGGGTAGGATAAACGAACGGGTATGGACAGATCCGGTCGGGCGGACAATATAAGTGGGGGAATTCGGTCGGACCACCGGATAAGGACTTATGCCCGCGTCTGTCCGCTTAAGCTCTTTCGGTCGGGCGGGTACGTACCGATTCGGAACGGACGGTCACGGACGCTTCGGACTCGGACGGTCGTGGGCGGATTCCGGATTTCCGGACCAAAATCTCACCCCTAGTTTTGACTAGGGTTTTGTGTTCTAGGCTCGTGGGAACTTTTCGTTTCATTAGGTGGAGTGTGCTTTGACCTTTGGAGGTATAGGGGTTATTCTGGGGTCGGGCGACGTCATTAGGGGGAGTGCCTTCAATCAGGATTAGTTCTATTGGTTGTTGGGTGTTTAGATTTGGCTGGGTTGGGTATCTTTTTAGACCTTCTATTCTTTGGTGGAGTGTGCTTAGATCTTTTAGAGTTTTAGGTGCTTAGTCTGGGTTTTGGGGGGCCTTCTGGAGGGAGTGCCCTCAGCCAGGGTTTTAGCTTTTGCTCTGGGCCTCGTGCTCTGAGGCTCGGCTGGAATTCTGCCTTGTGCTGCTGGTGGTTTCTGTGGGTTTGTAGGCACCCGTGTCCTCAGGGTTTCTTTAGTTAGGGCTCTCTCCCGCAGTCTTCTTCAGGCTCCCTAGACTTTGTTGGCTCCCGTGGCCTCAGTCGTCAGGGACCGGGTAGTTTCGAGTTCGGTTTTTTGACTTGGTTTATTTGTTGGGCTCTAGGCTCGTCTGGTTTTCAGTTAGACTATCTTGGTACCTCGGCCTGGCGTTCCATCTCGTGGAGATCTCTGTCCTTGCCTGGAATGTCCGGGGGTGTGGTAATTTCGCGAATCGTAAACATCTCTTCAGCCTCTTAAAAGAGTATCACCCGGACTTTCTGTTTCTGTCGGAGACCAAATGCCTTAACACCAACTTGGATAAATTAATCAACTTAACTAGCACTTATGATAAATATGTTGTCGATCCTATTAATAAAGCTGGTGGCCTCGCTCTTTTCTCGTCTCCCCATTTTGATATTAAGGTTATATATGCTGACCATAACATGATTCATGTTCAAGGGACCCACACGGCCACGGAGAAGGACTTTCATATTACGGGCTTCTACGGAAGCCCGTACAGTAAAGATAAAATGAAACCATGGAATATCCTGGCCAATCAAGCCCCGGATCCGATCACTCCTTGGCTAGTTATAGGTGACCTGAATTGTATCTTTGACCAATCGGAAAAATTAGGTGGTAAGGAGGCTTCTCAGTCCTTCATTGTCCACAGCAAACATTTTATTAATAATTTGGGTCTGCAGGACTTAGGTTTTGTAGGCAACCCCTTTACCTGGTCTAATAAGCAATTTGATGGTAACCTTATCCAAGAGACATTAGATAGGGCTTTAGTCAATTACACGGATCACCCACTTTCCCCACTCCAAACTTACTCATCTCCCGACTCTTGGCTCTGATCACAACCATATCTTTCTCTCTACCAAAACTAAATCTCCCTTGGGCTGTAAGCCTTTCAAATTCATTCGGACTTGGATGTCCCATCCTGCTTGTGCCCACTTCATTAAAAATAATTGGATTACCTTCCCTACTCCAATTCAAACCAAGCTCAATTATCTGGCTATTAAATTGTCTAAGTGGAATAAAGAGGTTTCGGGCACATTGACACTAACATTAAAAATTTGACTCAACAACTTCAAAATATTATATGGAGAAGTTCAAAGCCACTTTCAATCAAATTGAAACCCTCCTTCTTCAACAGGAGAGCCTTTGGAAAGAGAAATCGAGAATTGCCAATATCAATCTAGGAGATAGAAACACCAGTACTTTCATGCTAAAGCCACCACGCGAAATCGTAAGAATCAAATTATGGCTATTAAACTAGAAGATAACTCGTGGTCCAATGATGAAGAGGTGATTGCCACAGCTTTTACTAACCACATTCGTAATATCTCTACATCTGTCGGCTCTACTTCTTTGACAATCTCAAGGAGTGTTTCAACACTCAAATCTCTCACTATCAGAATGAGTGCCTTAATACGATTCCAGAGCTTGAGGAAATCCGCAGAGCCACTTTCTCCCTGAAACCTGGAGCGGCTCCGGGGTCGGATGGGTTCCCCCCTTTATTCTATCAAGCCAACAGGGATACAGTCAAAGAGGATCTCCTCCAGATGGTTTCCACTTTCTTCAGAGAAGCTGTGCTTCCGCCAATGTCTAACCACACTCATATCTGTCTCATCCCCAAAACAAAGACGCCTCAAACCCCGGCTGATTATCGTCCGATTAGTCTTCTCAATACTACTTACAAAATTATTACCAAAATCCTGGCTAACAGGCTCAAATCAGTTCTCAAAATTATTACCAAAATACCTGGAAGACAAATCACGGACAATATTATCATCAACCAAGAGTTAATTCACTCCTTTAAGAAAATCAAAGGAGCAAAGAGCTATTTTAGCCTTAAACTTGATATGTCTAAAGCCTTTGATCGTATTGAGTGGCAGTACTTGGAAAATGTGATGATTATGCTCGGTTTTTCTCTTGGTTGGGTTAACCTTATCCGGGCTTGCCTCTCTACCAGCTCTATGGCAGTGCTGATTAATGGTCGCCCTGGTTTATCTTTTGACATCAGTCGGGGGATCCGACAGGGCGATCCTCTATCTCCTTTCCTCTTCGCTATTGCTATGGAAGGTCTTAGCCGTCTTCTTGATAAGGGTGATAGCCCCCATCAGTTTCTAGGCTTTCCGATTACGAAGTCGGGTCTTACCATCTCTCACCTCCTCTTTGCTGATGACTGTCTGATCTTTGGTCAGAATTCTCTGGAGAACATTCATAATCTTAAGAATATTTTGAAAGAATTCAGTGAGGCTTTGGGGCAGATGATAAACTACTCCAAATCTAATATCTTCTTCTCTAAAAACTCGCACCCTAAATTCAAAAGGATGATTATTAGGGAGCTTAAAGTTCATCAATCGTCGACGTGTGACAAATATCTTGGCACTAATCTCTTCATTGATAGAAAGAAGACTTCTTCCTTCCAATCTCTTCTCTCCCAGATTAACAACAAGCTTGCTAACTGGCAAGCTAGTCTCCTCTCCCAAGCTGGTCGCACGGTAATCGTTCCGACTATCGCAGCGGATGTTCCCCGATACCAAATGCAGTGCTTCGCCATTCCTAAAGGCATATGCAACAGCATTGAGTCCATTCAACGGACTTTCTGGTGGGGAAAATCCAAAACCTTTCATACTATCAACTGGTCGACCATTTGTAAACCTAAAAAGGCGGGGGGGTCACGGTTTTCGCCTCCCCCTTCTTGATAACCAGGCTTTTCTTAACAAAATTAACCGACGCATGATTAAAAATCCTAATGCCATCTGGGTTCGTGTCCTCAAAAGCAAGTATTTTCCTAATACTCATAAACCCACTTCTCCGAAAGCTAATCACTCCTGGCTCTGGAAGTCTATTGCTAAGCAGTACAACGAGTTGGCGGGTCTGATCTTTTGGGATATTAACAACGGTGGTAAGGTAAACATTTGGCAGGATTTCTGGATCCCTAACCACCCCCCCCTATTACCAATCACAAGGGATCCAGTCTTATCTGGGTCTCTCAACTGATACTAATAACAGTTGGTATGTTCAGACATTGCAGGAATGCTTCGATGAGGAGGTTTGTAGAGCCATACGGAGTATTAATATTCATTATAACCAAGAGGATAAACCGATGTGGACGTTAACGAAATCAGGAAATTTCTCCATAAAAACGATGTATAATTATTTGAGAATGAATAACACGAATCATATGCAGGATCAAACAGACTGGTACTTTATTTGGAATATGAATATTATCCCTCGAGTAAAACTATTTATATGGAAGTGTTGCACAAATAGCTTACTTGTGAAAGCAAAAATAGGTAAATACATTAGAAACTCTTACGCTTGTGTTAATTGTGCAGATGACGAAACTCTAAATCATGTAATGCTACATCGCACGTTTGCAAAAGCTATATGGTTTCATTTTCAGGTACGAACAGATCAAATCAGCTCCACCATGCAATGGATCTTTCAGTGGAAGGATCTACAAGAGGAGATTACTCACCTATATGCCAAAATCCTTTGGTTTATATGGAAAGCACGATGTGAAAACTGTTTTAATGATAACAAACAAAATCCTAGACAAATTATTAACAGAATCAATAATGCCACAATTACTCCTCTCAAAACTGAGACGATAACCATAAATAAAAGCAGAAAGAAACCACGAAAAGCTCTTGGATACCCTCAGAGAAACCATACCTCAAGTTGAACGTTGACGCCTCTTTTACTACCTTGACAGAACAGGCAGGTATTGGATGTATCATACGAGATGAAGAGTCTAACTTGATAATAGTGGCAGCAGACTCGGTTCGATGCCAAAATGTTAAAGAAGGTGAAAGCCTAGCTATACTCAACTGTATGAAATGGGCGTTAGAGTTGCAGATCTCACACATCCACATTGAAAGCGACAGCCAATCATTGATAAATTTTATTAATGGTCATAAGGTGGGTGTCCACTAGAAAACGGAAGCGACTCTACAACAAGTACAGACCCTCATAAATCAATTTGAAGGCACCATCTTCACCTAAACTCCTAGAGAATGTAATTCTCAGGCTGACGCTCTAGCCAAATGGGGAAGAAGGAATTCGAGCAGGACAGTGTGGATCTCTGGACCTTCGTTTATTTCTGTTTTAAAGTAGCTGCGTTTTATGTAATTTGTACTCCGGTTTTGTTAATGCAAGGTTTCTCTCATAAAAAAAAAGTAATAAGACCAATACTCAAATCAACTCAATCTATTTCATTCAATAAGCTTCAATCAACACACATTCAAATAAATCAACAAAAACTTAGTTCTTCAACAACAAACTAATTTTGATATTGTTACTTACCTTGGATACAAGCATCTTCAACCCAATCTCTTCTCTAAACCACAACTCTTTAAACATTCACTTATTTCTCTCACTAAAAACCTTTTTTTTTAAGAACCAAAATGTCTAAAATCTAATAATACTTCTTGAACCCTCACTTTGTTTTCTACATTTACTTAATTGAATAATGAGCCCAAGCTTAATTTGGTTTAAAGCTCAATTTTCAACATCCCCCCTTAAACCAAATTTCCACAACTCTTCATATCTAAACATCCACTTCTATCTTCCAAAGATATTATATATACTTCAAAAGTTGTTCATCAAATTTTTCCTTTTCAAGCACACCATTCAAGATTGTCGACTTGACATCAAATTGATAGCTTTTGCATGAATATTCACCTACTATATAGATCCATATTTTCATATGAACACGAGAATAAATACCTTACTAAAATCAATGTCGACTATTTGCTTGTAACTTTTATCTACAAGCCTCTCTTTGTACTTTTGGACTTCACCACTTATATTCTTCTTTGCTTTGTATGCACAATTTACATCAATAGGCTTGTACCTCTTTGCCAACTTTGTCAGCTCATATGCATCATTCTTATCAATTGTATTAATTTCTTCATCCATTATTTTTTTTTTCAGTTTTTCTCCTTGAATGACTTCATCATCTTCATTATCAATAACTTCATAAATCTCTTTCAAGCTTCTTGTTTTCATTGGTCTTTAACTAGAACTTTCTACCGATGATGAGGATGATGGGATGAAGATGATGATGACGATGATGGTGATGATGATGATGCTCTACCATCGGTGTTTGTGGCTTTCTTTGAATTTCTTTTGGTGCTTCTTCTTCTTTTTCACCTTCAAGCTCAAGTTCAACTTGAATAGTTTCTTTTCCTTTCCACTCCCATATCATTTCTTCTTCAAATACAACATCTCTACTAAGGAAAATTTTACTGGTAATTGGAATAAATAATTTGTAACACTTTGTTTGCTCACTATAACCAAAGACCGCGGCTTTGGAGAATAAATTCTCCGGGGAATAAATTTTCGAGGGAATCCAGATTTTTTTGAAAGTTCTTCGGGGAAATTTTTTTATGGGGAATACAGAATACATTTTTTTGAAAGTTCTCCTCAATCTCATTTGTTCTCTCTGCCACTTCATCTTCTCGCCACCTTCAAACATAAAAAAAATAATTTTTTTTCCCTCCTCTCTCTCTCTCTCTCTCTCTAGAACAGATCTGGATAGAAGAACAGACTTGAAGTCCTCAGTTTCTATACTTTCGACTAAGGAGTGGCGGGACTCATGATGATGCATAAATTGCCCAAACGTTGATTAACGTCAAAGAGTGAAGAACAAACCTGAAGTCCAATGGGTCAACCCGTCTTAAGGTAACAGAACAACTACACTCTCAACACTCCGCCACCTACACCCCTAACTGGGAGATTGACTAGAGGTACCAGTCCTATTTCGCCCCCGACACTAACTAATTAGCTCTGAAGTCTCCAAAGGAATGAGGGTATCCGCGTAAGTTAGGACGATGCCTCACACGCTAAACTAGGGAAGCAAAAGCGCGCAAACAGCTTACCGACTAAATCCCGGAATCTCCTTAAAGATTTCAGTCAGCTACAAATCTTTAGTGTTTAAGCAAGATTGGACTTCAATCCTAGAAAATCTATCACCTTTTGCAAAATATCTACGAAGGATCCTTGAACTTAGGAACTTTTATTTATCCTAGATACGAGATAACTACAAGAGAAACCCTAACCACGAACAGTGGGAAACGTCCTTAAGCGGTGGATCACAACCACCTAATCTAGACCGTCTAATCACAATCGGTCTACTTCAGCCTATAAAAGAGCCCCCCATCGTTTTCCACAAGACATCCAAAAAACACACTGAGTTTCCACAACTCCCCCCCCAAAGGTTTAATCAATATTCAATCTTTCACTGCGAAGAGCAACCTGACTGTCTTGGGCGTCAGAGCGGTTTTCGAATCCTTTGCAGGTTTTCCCCCATTAATCCGGAGTTGGAGCAAGTAACACAAGATGGTATCAGGATAACGAGAGCTGAATCAAGAAGAACGAGCTGGAGCTAGGAGCAGGAGAAAGGAATCTCGATCAATCAAACAGTAAATTCTATCATAACGAACGATGTCATGCATGAAGTCCCGATTTCATGCTGATATAACGGAAGACCGTTTTTTGACATCAGCAGAAACATTCTACAAAATTTTTGTTTTTTATCTTGTACATTTTTTAGATTTGAATAGAGTTCCAAATGAAGTTATGTCTACACTTATACCTATGTTGGTGGCAAAAGTAGTAGTTAGATAAGCATTTTGTAAAATGTTTTAGTATAAAACTTAAGTGTCTTGCATTTGTGTGAATGCACATGACAACTAATTAAACGTTTACAAATGTGCTGAAATGTAAAAGACATTATATTTGAAATTCAAAAACTAATATGAAGTGTAAAAAAACCTATAAGAATTAAGCATTATGTTATTAAAACAAGAGACAATATTCTAATTGATGTGTTTGTGTCGGTATAGTCACAAAAACATTTAAGGATTAAGATTTATGTGTAAAACACTACAAAAAATGTTCACGAAAACATGATTGTGTTTGTATAACGAAGAAAAATAAAGCGACACGTTAAATGAAAAAAGTGAATACCTACAGTGTTTGAATTATACAAAATGTTGTTTATATTATAAAAAAATATTTAAAACATTTGTAACAGTGTTGTCAACACAACTATAATCAATAGGTGAAATTTTCAAAAGTTGTCGAATCGAAAATGTTAGAGAACCATAAGATTGTATAGCGGCCAAGAGCTTATCGAAAAGCTTTGATACCACCATGAAATGTTTGACCAGTATCGTTAAATATCTCGCTCAGGATTCAGAAACAAGCTTTTTATCATTCTTTTGAGAAATATCAATTGCTCTATCCTTTTCCATAGATATAGATTCTGCAATTGGAATCAACACAGAATTATATGCCCACGGGAAAGACAAAATGCACAAAACATTTGTGTGAATGTACTCGACAGCTTGTTAAATGTTTCCAAATTTGGAAAATGTAAAAGACATAATATTTGAAGTTAAGCATTATGTTAATAACACAAGATACAATGTTCTAATTGATGTGTTTGTATTGGTATAGCAACGAAAACATTTAAGGATTAAGATTTATGTTTAAAATACGACAAACAATATTCACAAAAACATGATTGTGTCTATATAACGAAGAAACTGCACAAGAATCAACACAAAATTATATGTCTACGGCAAAGACAAAATGCACAAGACATTTATGAGAATGCACACGGCAATTTGTGAAATGTTTACAAATGTCGAAACATACAAAAGACAAGATATTTGAATTAAGTATTATGTTAATATCACTACATAAAATGTCGAAAAATGTTTACAACTGTAGGTATATCTACGAAAACATTTAATGATTCGGATTTATGTTTAAAACACTACAAATAATAATCACGAAACTGTTCACATAAATGTGATTGTGATATCAGTTGAAATATTGAAATATGTTGCAGACATTAAAAAATATACTTCAAGCATAATTAACAATGTTGTGAAACAAAAGTTATTTTTACCTGAAAAAAAAAGAGGGGCGACAAAGAGAGAGCTTAAAAAAAATATCAAACTTGTACGGGAAAGAAAATGTTAAAGATCAAACTTGTACGGAAGAGGTTTTAACATTAACACCTTGTGCTGGCAACATGTAAATATTTGCTCAAACCATATATATTTATGTGATTAACTAATACCTTCTGCTGCGAACATGTTAGAAAATGCTCTCACAACAGTAGTTTTTGTTTCTGTATTTTAACAAAAAAGTTTCAAATAGAAAAATAGGAGAGAGAAACACGAAAATAAGATAAAAAAATGTACTTTTTGTTATCTTCGAACAAAAACAATACTTTGTAACCTTTAGGAAATTATATAGTTTGTAGAAGTAAAATCAAGAAACTTTATAAGAAGATTGAACTTTATAAGATTAAGTAAATCCAAGAATAACTTCATTAACTAGATCTAAAGCTAATTTAAACCTCCATTAAAGAAGATATAAGATGATGATGGATCTAAAAGATATAAGATACGTTAGGATACATGTTAAAAGGATCTTTTTTTAAACTCATAAATATATACATCACTTATACAGATTCTATGACATACATTTATACAGATGTTAGAAGGGCCTTGTACAATGATTTGCAATTAATTTTAACAAATCACTAAAACAAGTATGCATTTGAATTGGGTCCGTGGGTATATAGACCAAAATAATATTCAAAAAAGGTTTATGATCCAATCTTCCCAAAACATGGATATTTAGTCCTTTTACATTATGGACATAATAACCCATTCTTTATGAGAGAACTACCGTCCATGTCCCTCCTACAAAAATCACGGGATTTTTAATTTTCCATGGTGAATTTGGAATGTTTCTAATGTGGGCGTGATTTAGGGGATTTAAAGCAACTAACGTATAAATCCGAAATTGATTTTTCTCTATCTTCTAACCGTTTTGGAAAGCAAATCTATTCCCAAATCAATTCAAAACAAAAATCGTAACCAAATCAATTTTCTCTATCTTTACAGATTTGGAAACCAAATCAATTTTCTTTCTCTTACTATGTAAATTTTTTTCGATTCAAATCAATTTTCTCACTTAACTTTCAGATTTGGAAATAGTATATTTTCTAGGATCAATTTAGCGTGATTTGGGGGTTAATATACAAAACATATATATCACTTTCTCTCACTTAACTTTCAGTTTTGGAAATAGTATATTTTTCTGGGAACATTAAAGCAACATATGTTTTCGTTTTTACTCATACATAAATACACATAGAATACAAATTATGAAACAAATACGTAAATTATGTATTCTTTATGACGAGGAAACCATCATTTGAGTATACAACATAATTTATCAAATGTATGTGGGTCTTGTTGAATAAATTAAACATAATTTCTTTTACATTACATATAATTTCTTTTACATTACACATCCTTTACATTTTGTTACAAAAAAAAAGTACAAAATCTTCTTTGGTTCAAAAATGGTGCCCATCCATGTACTCTCCATTAGTTTCGTTGACTCACTTTGATTTGATGATTCTCTTTGAAATTCCATCTGGTATATCAAATCTAGACATATAAATACACATACATTAAAGAAAAAAAAATCATATATTGTATTATAAACTACATGTACAATTCCGTAAATTATGTATAATGTTTGTCAAATTTTGACAACATTTGAAGGTTTTGAGTAGTTTGGTAAACTTATCAAGGCTATTGTTTTGGGTGAAAAGTACACGTAATGGTAAATAAATAATACATAATTTATGTGCACTTATACGTGAATTATATACATAATGGTAAGAACATGAAGATATACGTAAATAATATATACTTTATTGCAAATACCACGAGATTTGATAGTAAGGCGAAGTATTTCTACTAATGAAATGAGTACTGTTTTGGTGTTAAAGCATGGGTAATGTTCTATAAATTACCCATAATTTACTATAAATTGTGGTAATTTACGATAAAGTACATGTACTGTAAATTCTGTTATGAGTAACCGTACGAAAGAACAAATGTTTCATAAATCCGTACGGATTGAAAACCAGATCTGAAGAAAAAAAATGAGAATATCATTAAGCTCAAACTACAAATGTAAAGATATCTGCTATGATGATTGATTGCAATAATGTCAAACTCGAGTTGAAGGATTAAACATCAAGATCAAAAACATAAATGAAATTTTAAGAGAGAGAAAGAAAATAAACATCAAACATTCGATTAATGATTGATAATCTGATCTCACGAAATATCAGAAACAACAGAAGATTAAACATAGATCTAAAGAAATATGATATTATCACTGGATGCAAACATAACATACTAACTTTGAAGGAATCATTGAATAAGGAATAAACATAAAGATCTTAAACAGTTATGAAAATTTTAGGGCTTTAGTTATGAATCATTGAATAAGGAATAAACATAAAGATCTTAAACAGTTACGAAAATTTTAGAGAGAGAAAATAAACATCATACATTCGAAGTTAATGAATTAGTAAACAGATCTTATAGATATGTATCATAAATCTGATTCGTTTTATAATAGAGCGAAATAATTAGGGTTTTAGTTATAAGAAGAAATATTAGATATTAACAATGGTGTTTATAAAGATTTCGAAAGTATTAAACCTGATAAATGATGAATTTGGACAACAATATAATGTAGAAGAAGAAGATTTTCTGAGTTTAATGGAGGTTTGTCAACTAAATCGGTTTTAGAGAGATCAAATAAAGAATAATGAAGATATCCTTACTTTGAATAGAAACATGATTGGAGAGAATTATGGGAGATAATAATGAAGATATCCTTACTTTGAATAGAAACATGATTGGACAGAAATATGGGAGATCAATATGGAAAAAAATATGCATAGATTTCGAAGATAAATCAGTTATAAAATATGGAAAGGTTAGATTAGGGATTATGAAATAATATTTATTCTAGAGATTTGTGTTTTCTCTCTAGATGAGACCAAATGGACTAGATATCCATTTATATTATTTCTTTGGTTTTAAAACCCTTTATAGGATTAGAGAGGATTATATCTACTATTAGGACCCGTTTTTTGGACTATAAGCCCAAAAATTCATTTGAATTCCATCATTAATTACCCTTTCCATTTTAAATACATATAATATTATAAAATACTTGTATTAATTACATTTTATGACATACATTTATACAGATGTTAGAAGGGCCCTGTACAATGATTTGCAATTAATTTTAACAAATTACTAAAACAAGTATGCAATTGAATTGCATCATTAATTACCCTTTACATTTTAAATACATATAATATTATAAAATACTTGATGATCGTCTTAGGAACTTCAGCCCTGCCCTGCCTAAAAAACAACAAAGGTTGCCCTGGGATTCGTTAGAAGTATAGGGAGGTCAACATAAGCGAAGTTGATACCTTAAGCCCGAAACATAGAGGTAGAAGCGCGTTAAACGCTCACCGACTTAATCTCGAATCCTATCAACAATCTCGAGTAACTAACCTAACTGGGACTTCAAGGCTATTAAAGGAGGAAACACGCCAAGATATTTATCAAGAATCCTAAAACAAATGAACTTCTAGATATCCAAGATACGAGATAAACTCAAAAAACCAACCCTAAATCTTATAACTACCAAACAGTAGTCTCAATCCCGAACGGTGGATCCAAACCGCGTCATCCACACCGGCTATCAATAATCGATCCAAAGCAACCTATAGAATATCACCAAATCGCCTTTAAGATGGTAAGAACCCCAAGGCTCAACAATACTCAATTCTTTATCTGCAAAAGATAATCTGGTTTTCTTGAGCGTCAGAGAGGTTTCCAAATTCTTTGCAGGTTTTGCCCCTAGGTTTTCAAGAGAAGGAGCGGGACTCAAAGGAGTAGGCATCAGAATCTCACAGTTCAAACTGATCACGATTGACAAATTTTGACATCAGCATCAGGATCTCATTGTTTCATCGTTTCTTTTTTTTAGAACTGTCATTGATCCTGATGTTGCAGTTATACGAGATGCGCTCGATGGCAGCGAAGAAGAGCAAAAAAATATCCAGATGGAGCTACAATCTCCGAGGGCGAACTTGCAGACCCGAAACTCTATTTTGGACGTTATTCACGTACAGAAGGGTTCCTTGGAACTTCAACTCAGTTACCAGGACTCGCGTTTAGCTTTTTGTGCGAAAGAAGTTGATGCTCTCAAGTGAAGAGAACTCGAATATGTCGAGCAAAGGCAGAAGGATAAAGCCCACTTCAAGAGCATGAAGTGCAATTATTCTGTGATGGAGATGCTCTCCCAGGATATGGTGATTTTTTCTTATAAGCGGAGGGACGAATATGCCCCTCTTATGCGGAACCAACGTAAACTGCGTTTTAAGTCTGGGTGGGAGTACTCTCGGCGCTTTTACAGTCCTGACGGGGTACTTTCTCTCCGTAGGCTCAATAAGGATAAGTGAACGAGATCATCTCTTCTTTCTACTCTAAGAGGGGACAAACAGAAACCCTTCCTTTTAGTGACGACGAGTGGGATTACGAGGTGATGGACTCAGTGGCAGTAGTAGGAGATGATTCAGATGAAGGCTCCACCTTTTTCTGTTCACCAACTTCCCAGTGACTCTTCTCCCCCCTAGTTCTTCAGAAATTTGAGATCTTATGTTGCTCCTACGCTTTATTTTTTCTTCTTGTGCCTTGCTTTTTACGACAATGTCACTTTTTGTTTTTGTTTTACTTGATCTCTCTGGAATGTCTTCTATCCGTTCTTTGTTTCCTGCATAATATTCTCTTCGAAACGATGATTGTAATTTAATAAATTAGTTCAGAACATGCGTGACTTAGGCTTACTAGATGACATGTCCTAGCTAACTAAGGTCTCAGGCTTCTACTTCGAGTTTTCCTGCAAGATAGAAAACTATTAGTTCGATTGATAACCTACGTGATTTCATAGCTTCGCCTGCCTAAGAAAGACTTCTCTTCTGACATTTATATCTTCTTGTAGGGTCATAGTTTGGGTTATCAAGGCTTGTGTTTTAACGATTTTCGACTAAGGCTCCCCCTTAGGCATGCGCCGTGACAGAGCTTATTTTTTATAGTCGGGTTATCGCTTTCACTATCCTGGGTTAGGTTTTAACGAGCTTTGACTAGCCCCCCCCCCTAGGCTTTCTCTTTGGCACGGCTTAATTTTTTGGTAGGCGGGTTCTCTCTTGGGCTTTTGTTTTAACGAGTTTCAACTAGGGCTCCACCTTAGGTGTCGTGACAATCTTTTGCCGGCACCATGGGCAGTAAGATGTGTTTAAGAAAAAAGGTAATCTTCCTGCCCTATGGAATTTTATTCCCCGGAAACTTTTCTTGTTTCCCCGAAACACCGACCTACTTTTTTATGGTTGGGCTATCTCTTTCGCTATCCAGGCTTAGGTCTTAACAAGTTTCGACGAGGGTTTAATAAAATAGGCTTAATAGAATTGTTTAGCTCTCTGTTGAGGCATCTGCTCTTGATTAGTGGGATTAACCCCATCATCGGCAAACCCAAGCATTTGATCTTCATCAAGACATCGAGGATAAGGAGAAAGTTTAGGTTCGTTAGGTACATCTTGGAAAACATTCCAGTATGGTAGCTGCAAGCTTGCTGTCTTTCTCTAAATATATGTATACATTGGGCATAAAGAAGCTTGCTCTCCACTATTGTTTATCTCTGACCCTTTTGCTCTTACAAGTTCAGAAGAATATGTGAAAATAAGAGTTTTTGCACAAAAAATAGGGAATTGAAAGTGAACTTTATTTGATCATTTATACATATATTTATGGACTTCTAGAAGAAAGAAATTAACACAAATAGTAACTCTAGTTACAAACATAGAAAAAGATAATTCTCATTAAGTTATTCTAATTAAGTTGGAAAGTAATATTTCTAGTTAGGAACTCTGAATGTACTACAGTTAATTGCTTTTGGCACCCTTCCACACCACACATAAAGAATTAGGGTGCTTTTAAAGGCACCAGGCCAAAAGGCTGTTAGCATCCATCTCTATTAGCACCAGGCTCAACTGCTCCTTTCTCTGTTAGCACCGTACAACTATGTAGGCACCAGTCAAAGCCAACTTAACCCTAACACCTCTATCCGTTTATCACAAAACAAAACAAAATCTATCGGACGGACTGAACCAGTCCGAGTCTTAAGAGGACCAAACGGATCAGCTGATCCGGGACCTAAGAGGACCAAACGGATCAGCTGACCGGGACCAAAGAGGTCCAAACGGATCAGCTGATCCGAGGCCTAAGAAGATCAAACGGATCAGCTGATCCAAGACCTAAGAGGGCCAAACGGATCAGCTGATCCGGGGCTTAAAAAACATCCCAATCCTCATTCTCTTTCTCGTGAACTCGACCATGACCAGCTCCTCTGCTACTTCTCGCAAGGTTTTCTTCATCTTTCTCTCTCTAAAAACCCTTAGGATCCGTTTGATATGCGAGAAAATGTATGGATAAGAAAATAGCTTTCTTTCCCATTAGAAAGAAAAGAGATTTCTTACTCAAAGTCAAATTTTAGGCGTTTGATAAGAAGGTGAGAAAGAGATTGTCTTTAGACAAATGTTTATTAATTATGTTTTATTGATTAATTGGGTCTTTAACCAATATATAAATGTTAGGCATTTAAAGGGTGCCTTTAGACAAATGTTTATTAATTAGGTTTTATTTATTAATTGGCGCTTTAACCAATATATAAATGTTACGCATTTAAGGGGTGCCTTTAGAATTTAAGGGGGTGTCTTTAGAATTTCAGTTTATTTATTACTTCGATTTTGTTTATTAATTGGACATAGATGAACATAAAGAGGTACATTAGGATAGAAATAGAGAGAAAGTTATGGGAGGAGAAAGTTATGGGAGGAGAGAGTTATGAGAGGAGTGATAGAGTGAGAAATCAACTTTCCCATCTAAAAGGTGGGAAAAAATTAGACCATTTGCACACTTTTTTTTTCTTAGGAAATCGATTTTCTTACTCGAGGTGGCCAACCAAACAGCGGAAAACTGATTTTCTTGGGGAAACGACTTTCTTACTCACATTTTCACACGTATCAAACGGACTCTGATTCTCATCTTTCTCTCTCTCCCTCTCTACCTTTCTTATAAATCTATTGTCTTTATTGTTTGTTATAGGCTCTGAGCAAGATCACTTGCAATCGCCTACAAAGGAGCTACTTGAATGGTCGGTTAATCCTCCATTGGGATTCAAACACGGCGTCACTGATAAGCTCAAAGGTATCATTTTTCAATATGGGTTTTTTTTCATAATCTTTTCTAGGGTTTCTTTCAATTCTTTGTTTTTATCCAGCTCTATTAGAATAATTGGTACTTTTTATTTTCTATTTTGGGGGTGATTAATAAATGATAATAATAGGTGGGGGTGATCAACAGAAGGACGGATTGGTGGATCAATGAAGTTATTTAGGAAGTGATCAAATGTGTTGAAGATGGTGGTTGGAAGTGAAAATGAAGAATCTGATCTAGTAGATAATATAGATCTCTTGGGATTTCCTGCAATTTTTGTTCACTTCAATGGTGATGAATTTACTGAATTGGGTTTTGGGTTTTATTTTTGGGAATAAGAAGGTTTTGGTATTGAATCTTTCAGTCTTTCTTCTACATTTACAGAGAGGATATAGAAGGGATGAAGATGAACAGGAGAAGGAAGATGAGAGGAAATGAGTTTATTTTGTGGATGAAATTTGGTGAAGAATGAAGAGGAGAGTGGACCCATTCTTTTGAATTTTGTATATTTACTAACAGGAATAGAAAGTAAATAAGAAAAAATGAAAGAGTTTTTACTTACACTATCTAGATGAGCGCCCATGATTTTGTTTTGGAAAAAAAATGAATTGGTATTCTTTTTATTTTGGAAGAAGAAGATGGAAGAAGCAAATGAAGGTGAATGTCACCCACATTAAAAACTGGTGCTTATAGAGAACTAGGGTCAATAGCCATTGACCCGAGTCAATAAAATTTCGGGATGCTAACAGCCTTTTGGCCCGGTGCCTTTAGAATCACCCAAAGAATTATTGGTAAAACCAACACCTACAGCAAAAAATTGGCCCGCATATCTAAGGGGGGTAGTGGATTGAGACATTCCAAGACATTTCAGAATTGTGAAATGTCTGGGGCATTCAAATCCAGACATTTGAGAATCCTGAAATGTCTGAGGCATTCAAATCCAGACATTTGAAAATCCTGAAATGCAACGGATATTTTGTAATGGACAATTGAGTTGTCGGTAGTACTAACTTTTCCCGACAGGTTTAGAAAGATGTAGAAATTTGTCCACATCCCCAGCGACTTCTCTAGTTTGCAATAAGTGACATCCTCGAGAATGGATTTATTTCTTCTTAAGGGGAATATGGTATTCCAACGGGACCTCGAGTAGTCGAAAGAAGTGGACTTCTTGGAACAGTTTTACCGTTAAGAAAAAAAAATAACTTTTTTTGTCTGAGGGCACAAAAAATTTCGTCAAATATTCCACAAAATAACTTATTTCGATGGCATTCAGATAGTCCTTGGGAGAAGTGCTTCCCCTAGCACGCGGGTGATTGGATTAGAGTGGAACAAATGTTCTTTCTGCCACAACTTTGTATTTTTGTTCCTTTAGTGTTTTCAAGCTAGATGATCTTCTTCCCACATAACAAACTGATCTAATTTCTTCTTGCCCCATTCGCTATCTCTTTATACGTTCGATTAGGATATTTCTCACCCGTCGTTTTATCCAAACGATTGATAATCAAAAAAATTTAACAGATTAGACACGAGAAGAGTTTTCTCAATGAAGGTGATTATTCTTCTAACATTTTTCTTTTTATTCTTTACTTCTTTGAATTTATTTTTCTCCATTTTTATTGGTACTATCTAGGAGTACTAGTAGTAGCATTAAGATATCAGAGATGATACACTTACCACTTAAGCTGACTGACCGTCACATGTAAGAGAAGGGGCAAAAGTGTAATTCCACATTTGAAATGACAGTTTTGCCCCTTGACCTGTTAGCCATATAAGAGAGGTGGTCGTCGGGGCAGGTCACTTATCATTTTCGTTAAGGTTTAGTAATATTGATTTTCAACAAAAAATAGTACCACTCTTAGTGAAGATGTCAGATATGTGTGTGAGGAATCTATTAGCCTTTGGATATGCCTCTTTTACTGCTCAGTCGTTCATTTTAGATATTCAAATCATCAATACTATTGGCATCTACTAAACTCATACCTTGGGAACATATTTGTTTCATCAGCAGATGGAACTCTTTCATTTCACTCTCTCTGAACCCTTTTCTAGCCAATCTTTCTCCTTGTCAACCTTCTGTTCATTGATATATATATCCACTAGATTATTTATTTGTCCTCTTGATCAAATAATCCAATTCCGATAACATGATGAAGTTCTCAAGGACATCATGTACCTCTGTATATGAGGTTGGCCAGGTTTCTAGAGAATTATATCATAACCTTCACGCTGAACAATTACGCAAGCAGATGCGTAACAAAGGATGCTCAGTTCATTCACCTTTTTCATCAACCCTTTCTTCTTTTGTGGAATATGTTTTTCCTGGAACTGTCTAGTTTCAAGTTTAACAAATTTCTATAAAAGAAACTAATCTATTTGATATCATCATTAATTAGTTGTCCATTTTTAATAACGTAAATACAGTAAGCTGTAAGCCGATAAGATTCTATCGCGGTCATTACGTAATTGAATAATATCATGAGAAATTCTATTCATCCCTCCATTTTGGTCCCTCCCCCAGCCCTCCACCGATGTGGTGACGTATCACTTGAGTGTGGAGCAATTGGAGAGAGAATTGTGAGAAAATACACTCCAATGATATGTTGTCACATCGGCGGAGGGCTGGGGGAGGGACCAAAATGGAGGGATAAATAGAATTTTTGTAATATCATTACCAACTCTTATCATCACAAGATTTCTTGAAACAGTCATGGCCATTAACCCTAATAAAGAACCACCGAAACCCACAACTAAATCGAATTAGTACTAGGTCCGAACAAAATTCCTCCTCAGTTTCCTGACTCAATCTAGTTGTACCCACAACTGATAATCTTCGGCCTGACATCGGTGTAGTGGGTCATTTCTGTTTTACTTTGAGAGAGGAAAACAGATCAAGACGAAATCAAGTTTGGCTGAAAAAACATATCATATTTTATGTGACAGCGTGACACCTAACATAAAAGTTTTCACCTTTTCCAAAAGTTAGTGCTGTTATTTACTGGGTAGCGAAGATATCCATCAGCTGAGCTTGTTTTGGAACTAGTCTTCGTCAACTAATTCAATTGTCAGGAAGCCATGAACAACTCAGTTAGAGAGACAAAGACGTCGGGTTGGTCAGGTTGGCACGGTGGTTACATATTGGGAGATTTTATAAGCAATGCCCAAAGTTGTTAATGGAAATTTCGCTAAAGACAATCCTTAGTTTGGTTAAGGGCAATGTCTATTTAAGAGGCAATGCCGCTACCAACGTTTGACCGACGTCATGTGGCCAGCGGTATCTTCTGGCAGGCAACATGCCTGAAAAAAAAAAACTTTTCTTCTTCGTTCTTCTTCTTCCTCTTCCTTCCTCTCTAATCTTTTCCTTCTCTCTCTCTCTCTCTCTCTCTCTCTCTCTCTCTCTCTCTCTCTCTCTCTCTCTCTCTCTCTCTCTTCTCTCTCCCCGACAAAGGGAAAGATCCCCTTCGCCGAAAGTGTCTCGTTTCGAGAGGAAAGGTCTGGTTTCAGACCAGATCTGTATCTGGTTTGTTACAACATGAACTTTGCTCTTGAAACTTATTGCAGAGATCGACATAGATATAAAATCACTGTAGACTTTGACCAGATAATAGCTCTACCCGCGTAAACATTTCGGGCAGGTGCTTTTAGCAGCGCCCAATCCCCATTTGTTGCCCCATACCAATATTGATAAGATGTTACCCTATGACAATATTGGCTAGTTAAAAAACTTCACAAATCACTGTCTTGTTGGTAACAAAATCTTTTTTTTTCCAAACGGGTCGATAGCGCTTATCAAGTCGATACTATGATCTTATTTCACCTATTCTCTTAGTTATCCATTGATCCCAAAAAACAGTAATGAAAACATTAGAAACAAGGGAGTGTAGCTTTTGGTAGGGTAATGAGATAGGATCTCATAAAATTTATTTCCTCAGTTGGGACCTGATTAGTAGTGCCAAGAAACATGAGGGAATTGGTTTCAGATCATTAAAGGAGGTTAATGAGTCCCTTATTGCCAAAATGACTTAGGCGATTCATACACAACAAGGAGGAAATATGGCATATGGGTAAAGCTCTTAACTTCGACATATCTTACGTCCATTGACTTTTGGTCGGTAGATAACAATTGAACAGGTTCAACTTTTTCGGAAATCTATGTGCCAAACTAGAGCCACTTTACAAGAAAATTTAATTGGTAAGTGGGTAACGGTAATGAAATTGACCTCACACAAGATCTCTGGTTACCTGAAATGATTTATCACAAACCAATATTGAAATGATTTATCACAAACCAACATTAGGAAGGTTTCAGATCTGGTTAGTCATGATACTAACAACTGGAATCAGAGGATATTAGAAGAATACTTAGACGAGCATACCATAAATGTTTTTAATAACATATTTTGCTAATATTGAAATCCAAGATAGACTGATCTGGACTAGGACTAAGAATGATATCTTCTCTACGAAATCTTATTACTCGTGCATTAAGAATAGACCTATATTTGCAAAGAATATTTTGTTTTATTTTAACATTACTTCGACTAACATTTCATCAATCTCTGACTGGATTTTCTCTTGGCAGGACTCTCAAGAAATTAGTAACACACTATCGAACGTTCATTTTGCTACTATACTTTGGCACATCTAGAAAGCCAATTGTGATTGATGTTTTCAACATACAATAACATCCCCACAATAGGACATAGAACAAATCATGGCATTCCCAAGAATGAAAGGCGAGAGAAAAAAAATCAAAACCTAAAATCTCATTAAAATGGCAACCCCCTACGTATCCTGTGCTCAAATAAGTGAAGAAAGTGAAGCACATGCAACTCTAAATGGAACTATATGGGTAGTGGACCACAATTACATGCATGTCATCATTCAAAGTGACAATCTCAGCATCATTCAACACTTGCAAAATCCAAGGCATCGAATTCAATGGCTCACAATGAACCACATAGACAAAATTAAGAAGTTATTACCAAAGTTTCACATCATCCGATTTGCTTACATTCCAAGAGCATACAATGTCCCAGCTGATAAACTAGCGAAATGGTCCCGACGCACTAAAAGCAATAGATTCTGGAAATACCTTCCCAATATTATATCTACTTTGTATTGTAATAATACGCTTGTGACTTAATATAATTACACTTCAACAGGAAAAAAACTAATAATTTAGTGGACTTAACCTGGACCAAATTATGGAGAGCAAAATAGACCCTAAAATTCATTTATTTATTTGGAAGTTAATCCGTGATGGACTGGCCATACTACATTTCTAAAATAATTCATCATACAGATTCACTTTGTGAACTCTTTCCATATGAGGAGTTTTTTTTTTGTTGAAACATCCATATTAGGAACTTGAAACTAAACTAACTTCCATTTATTTGGAGATTGTGCTACGTTTAAACAATTATTACTAACTATTCATTACAACAAGACTACACAACTCGCCTCTTGGGACTCTCACTTGAACCGCATGTAAGAGGAACACGAGTTTCTCTCTCCACGTGACTGAACATGTGAGAGGAGAGAGAAACTCCTGTTCTTCACATGCGGCTTAAGTAGCTAGGAGTCCGAGGAGGCGGGTTAAATATACATTTTATATTCATTTTCTTTTTTGCTGACTAGAACTTGTTTTGCTGACTAGGACAAAATAAATGCTACTGACTGGGACAAAATAATGAGACCCTAATCACCCTCAATATTAAATCTAGACCCTTCAATTAATGAAACATTGCGTGAGATGAACGACCCCTTGTATCCAAAACCATTCATCTCCAAACCACCATCTATTTTTCTCTTTGTTACCTGATGGCCCAAAAGTGGTCTAAACCATTCGTCTTCAACAAATACTTTTTTATGTCTATCTATTGAAAACTTTTATCTCATCTTCCTTCTCTATTTGTCACTCAATCTCTTTCATTGCTTCTAAATCAAGCTTAATCCATCTCAATGCTCCAACAAAAATCAACATGTCGTTGTGTTTCTGTTCAAATCCAACATGTTTGGATTATATATTTATATTCGTGCTAAATTGATGGTAATATATGAAGTAAATACACGCAACATAAAGACAAGTTAAATTCTTTGTTACATGTCATATAAATATGACTAGATGATTTTAGTGTTTTTTGTTTCATAATTTCTACTTAAGAATGAAAATGGACGTTTATTTGAGAACAATTCCGTCTTGACGTTACCATTTCACATGACAAATAGTTCATAATGGTTCGGAGCCTCCTCAGAACAACAATAACTCACATAGTAAAAATCTAAAATTAATTTATTCTTTTTTATCATTGAGAGGAATATACAACATCCAACGTGCCGACGGCACGGGTCATACCTAGTATATGTATCTAATTCAGCGAATGCCAACAATAATAGCAACAACATTATGAGAGACAGATGCAAACCAAGAATAACTTTTTCGATATGGAATTAAAAGAAAGAAAGAAAGAAAGAAAGAAAGAAAGATAGATGCAAACCCATAATTTAATTTATAAAACTAGACAAACATATCCCGAACTCAACAAACCATGCTACGAAACCTGACCTAATTTCTAAACAAACACAAAAAATTGTAAGAAATTCCATATGAAAACACTTGCAAGCATAACCACAAATATTATTCAAAGACGCCTATAAATGTCTACGGATATGCTACTTTCACTTGCTCCATCTTTCTCATAGGGAATGGTTCTCTTGTTAACTCGCACCCAATGCTAACTTTTGCATAACAATCCTCAAACATTTGTTAACATTTTAAGATGAAAATTTAATGACCTCCATATCCAACATTACCAGCATTGTTATTCTGCACCTGCATTTGAATTTGCTGAGCAAGAGTATTCATCTCATCATCAAACCCAACATGTCCAATGTTGTTATCGTGAAACACGGGATATGAAGATTGTCCTCTTTGTTGCGACTGCATCTGAGCATAAGGGACATTCATCTGATTCCCAAATCCTAAATGATCCATAGTGGTGTTTTGAGGAATATAATAGGGTGGTTGTTCTCCAAATCCAACATTTCCCAAGTTGGTAGATTGAAAGGAAGAATACAATGACTGGTTTCCTTGTTGCATTTGCAGAGAAGCAACATTCCCAAAACTGTGATGATTAGCAGCAGTAGAATAATCATTGAAATGACCATAATAAAAATGATTTCCAGTAGCAGTATTGATATTGTCCTGCATGGTACTAGGAAAACCTCCAAGAGCAAGAACATCAGCAGGTTGTTCTACCATTAATGATGATTGGTCAACTCTCTGTTGCGGCATCCACTCTTGATTAGTGGGATTAACACCTTGACCAACTAACCCATTCATTTGATCTTCCACACAAGGATAAGGTGGAAGATTAGGGTTGTTAAACAAACCTTGGAAACCATCTGTATTAGCTACATCCTGCAGCTGCATCTGCATATGAGGCGCAGGAACCATGTTTCTTTGGAAATCACCAACATTATTTAAATTATTGTAAATCTGACCAATTCCAACTGGATTTTGATTATTCAGAGTATAAGTAGTATTGATACTTGGATTTGTAGTAGCAGTGTTAGGGTTGAACACTGATCTTGGTAAAGATGGAATAGATGATGGACCAACATCATTGTTTTGTTTCCCTGTGAGTAAATTTATTTGTCTTTCGAATTGTTTCTCTTTTTGTTCAATCATATATTTAAGAGAACTCAAATTACCAGTATTATTGATATCACGCAGACTCATACCGTTATAATATATTTGCTCCATGAGCAAATTCGTCTCTTTCTTTTCGTTAACTCTCCGAAGATTTTTCAAGCGCTCTTTCTCCTTCTTAACCTTTTTCTCATAGATGGATATTGAATTCTCCGTCTTCTTCTCTATATCTGGTAACGAATTGTACTTCTCTAAGACTTCACGCACCTCCAGTTGTGAGGATGGCCAGGTTTCTGGTGGTACTCGATTATCTTCTGCATAAACGATTGCGCACGCAGGTGTGTCACATAGGACGCTCAATTCTTTAATTTTTTTCATTAATCCATCTGTTCTTTTCTTGAAAGTAGCTTTTCTTGCACGAGTACTTTCAATCCTTTCTAGTCTCACCTTTGATCTCGGCATGACAATAATACTAAATTGTTTATAGGGAGAAGGGTTTGAGATAGAAGATGGTGGAGAACAAGCTTGGTTGTGTGAGATATATTTATACACAAAATGAGAGCCAAAAGAGGTGAGTTACAAAATGAGGGTTGGTGGCCATGTATTAATGATTTAATTTTAATTTAATCAATTTGAACAAAAAAACAAAACAATTAACCAATTGAATACCATCATTAATTCTTTACCTTTTAAATATTTATTATTATGTATTGCTAATTAGGTTTACATTTTTAGAATAGGGTTTTCCTATTATGTGCTCTATGATTACACTGAAAGACATAAATTCCTTTCCTCTAAGTTCAAATTTTTAGAAACTAAAAAATGAATTTAGACATGTTAAATGTAGAAATTCATTTTACTTTAACATATGTTTTAGGACACATGTTAGAAGGATCTTTTTAAACTCATAAAAATATACAATATTAATTACATTCTATGACATACATTTGTACATTTATACAGGTGTTCGAATGGCCCAGCAAAATGATTTCATGCAATTAATTTTAACAAATCACCAAAACAAGTATGCAATTGAATACCATCGTTAACTACCCTTTACATTTTAAATACTTATAATATTATACAATAATTGATGATCCAGAAAATGGTAATCAGTTGACCGACGTCAATAAAAAATAAAAGACCAAAAGTCCAACGGGTCAACTCGTCTCAAAGCACCAAGGCTGCTATTAGTATTCCTAACTATACAACAAAACAAAGTTTTATGATAATTAACCATATTAAAGATATCAGGAATCGTCAAAGTTAAGATAAGATGGTTGGTAATTACAATAATTTTGATGATGTTTGAGGTGTTTAAAGAAACATGGTTACAACAAACACCATGAGTTTTGGTGACAATATTTTTTCAACGACAAAAGTAAGTTGTCGGTAATGCTACATTTTCCCGACGGGTTTAGAAAGAGACGTAGAAATTTGTCCACATTCCCAACGACTTCTCTAGTTTACCGTCAATGACAACCTCAAGAATGGGTCTATTTCTTCTTAAAGAACCTCAAGAATGGGTCTATTTCTTCTTAAAGAGGATATGTTATTCTCACAGGACCCCAAGTCGTCGAAAGAAGTATACCTTCGACTTATTAGAACATTTTCGCCGTCGAGAACATAAATTAACTTTTCTCGTCTTAAGGTGCGAAAAGTTTAGTCAAGTTTTGGAGAACAAAACTTATTTCGACGACATTTAGATAGTCCTTGGAAGAAGTGAAGCATACCCATCCCTAGTTCGCGGGAGACTGGATTACAGTAGATCAAACGATCTTTCAGTCATAATTTTATATTTTTGTTTGATTAGTGTTTATGAAGATTGAGAGAACCAGAGAGTTGAGAGAGAAAACCGAGATAGAGAAGAAGGAGATAGGAGAGATAGAGATAGAATGAAATATTCTCTGTGTATTCAAATGAAGTATAGTTACATGTATATATAGGTATGTATGAGATAAATAACAATAAAGATTACAAGGAAATCAAATCTAGTTAGTTGTTGACTAAGTCTATTATCATATGTGCATGGATATGGACGGGTGGTGGAGGTGCTCGGTGTGTCTTGGGCTGGATCCATGAGTGATCCGTAATACTCCCCCTCAAGTTGGAGCGGATGGAGAGAGAACGCCCAACTTGCTAATAATGCTTCGAAATGCTTCAGCGCCCAATGGTTTGGTGAAGATGTCAGCTAGTTGTTCCGTTGTTGGTGTGAAGCGAGTGGTAATGAGGTTGGATTTTATCTTCTCACGGACAAGATGACAGTCGATTTCTATATGCTTGGTGCGCTCATGGAACACCGGATTCTCAGCAATGTGTAAGGCAGCTCGATTATCACAATAGACAGACATAGGATCAGAATGATCAATGCCGAGATCGTGAAGAAGATATTTCAACCATTGAAGCTCACATGTAAGTGAAGCTAAAGCTCGATACTCAGCTTCAGTCGAAGAACGAGCGATGGTGGATTGTTTCTTCGATTTCCAAGAAAGTGGACTAGATCCTAGCATGGTAATATAACCAGTGGTGGAGCGACGTGAATGTGGACAGCCCGCCCAATCCGAGTCACTAAAGCCCGAAATGTGAAGTGGGCTAGAAGATGAAAGGAAAATACCGTGGCCAAGAGAGCCTTTGAGATATCGAAGTACTCTATGGGCGGCATCAAGATGAGTTGACCGTGGAGATTGCATGAATTGGCTTAAGTTATTGACGGCGTAAGTAATGTCAGGCCTCGTAACAGTAAGGTAAATGAGTCGACCTATAAGGCGTCTGAAAACGGAAGGGTCGTCAAGAAGAGTACCATCCTCATGATTAAGTCGTGACTTTTGTTCCATAGGAAAAGATGAAGGACGGGAAGCCGTAAGGCCGGAATCCTCGAGGATGTCTAAAGTATAACGACGTTGACATAAAAAAATTCCTTTGGAAGAACGCGAGACCTCTATACCTAGAAAATATTGTAAACGTCCAAGGTCTTTTAAGGAGAATGTTTGATCAAGAAAATTCTTTAATTTAGAGATTGCAATGTCGTCTGAACCGGTGATAATAATATCGTCAACATAGACGAGTACATAAAGAGAAGTTGAATCTTTAGTATAAGTAAAAAGAGAGTAATCAGCAAAAGATTGAACAAAACCTCGAGAAAGTAAGACAGAGGAGAATTTCGAGAACCATTGACGGGAAGCTTGTTTGAGACCGTACAATGATTTGTGAAGTTTACAGACACGTGTCTCCCCCTTAGTGGAAAAACCAGGTGGAGGTTTCATGAATACTTCCTCATCAAGATCACCTTGAAGGAAGGCGTTATTAACATCAAGTTGATGTAAATTCCACCCTTTAATGGCGGCAATAGACAGGAGCATGCGAACTGTAACAAGTTTTGCCACTGGGGCGAAGGTATCGGTGTAGTCCAAGCCTTCAATTTGTGTGTAGCCTTTGGCTACGAGCCGAGCTTTATATCGCTCAATGGAGCCATCTGATCGATGTTTGATCTTATAAACCCATTTACAACCAATGGGCCGTTTACCTGGAGGTAAGTCTACAAGTGACCAGGTTTGATTGGATTCCAAGGCAGCAATTTCTTTAGCCATGGCATCTTTCCAATAAGAAGAAGTCATAGCTTCCGTGAAGTTGCGTGGTTCGGTGTTATCTAACACGGATGTAAGAAAGACTCGATGTGAAGGTGAGAAAGAGTCAAATGAAATGAAGTTGGTGAGAGGAAAAGAGATCTCGTTGTCGGAAGATGGAGAAGATTTTTGTAAAGCCGAACAAACGTAGTCACCCAAATGCGAGGGTAGTCGACGGGGTCGTTGAGAACGACGAGTAGGAGTAATAGGATTGTGGTCCTGTGATGACGTGGTGGTGTCACAAACATCAGCCAGGGAAGTACCGAGGTCTGTGTGAGGTGCCTGCAGAGATACAGAAGCAGGCCGAGAAGAATCCAAGGAAGGATCTGCTGGAGTGCCCATAACAGTGGGTAGCGGTTGGACGTCCAGCAGATTAGGAGCGGAATTGATAGGTGGAGTGCCTGTAGAAGGCGGACCAGAACTTAGAGAAGGCGAACCAGAACCCGAAGGCAGTGAGGTTGACCGAGACATGGTAAATGAACCATCGTCTGGGATTGAAATGAAAGGACGAGAATGAATAGGTGAAGGCAACGAATCATGAATGTGTTGCATTGGAAATGTTGTTTCATGAAATACAACATCTCGTGAGATGATAATTTTCTTAGTTGCAAGACAAAGAACTTTGTAGCCTTTTTGGCCATGAGGATATCCGAGAAAGACACCCGGAATAGCTCGAGGATCTAATTTGGTTTTAGGTTGAGGATTCCGAGCAAAACACAAGCACCCAAAAACGCGAAAGTGGGAAAAAGAAGGAGGGGAACCGAGTAATTTCTCGTGGGGAGACTTACCATTTAAAATAGGGGTTGGTAGTTTATTAATGATATATACGGCGGTCAAGACACATTCTCCCCAAAATGAAAGCGGGAGATTGGCTTGAAGGCGAAGAGATCTTGCTACTTCCAATATATGGCGATGTTTGCGCTCGACAACCCCGTTTTGTTGTGGCGTGTAAAGGCAAGAACGTTGGTGAATAATGCCATTATCATTTAACCATTTTTGAACATCTTGGTTTAAAAATTCAGAGCCATTGTCTGAGCGGAAGGTTTGTATTCGAGGAAAAACAATATTTCCCTTACCGGAACTCAAATTTGATAATTTAGTGTTAAATTGAGTGTTAACATAGTTGGAAAAGTTTGATAAGAAGATTTTAGTATCCGATTTACGACCTAGTAAAAACACCCAAGTGCATCTAGTGAAATCATCGACGAGGGTGAGAAAGTAACGACAACCCGTAGAAGAGGGTATTGAGAATGGACCCCATAGATCCGCATGAAGTAATTCGAAGGGGCGAGAAGTGCAAGAAGTACTAATCGGAAATTGTAAACGTGTTTGTTTAGATAACGGACAAACTTCGCACGATGTTTTATTAATTGAATCAACGGAAATACATGAAAAATTACTAGATAAATACTTTAGACGAGATAGACTAGGGTGACCTAAACGGAAATGCCATAAACTAGAAATAGAACTACTACTAGAAATTGTCGAAAATATTCTAGGTTCCGTGCGAAGAAAATAAAGGCCCTCGTTGAGATCACCATGTCCAATCTTCTTTCCCGTCGTCGGGTCCTGAAAGACACACGAATGAGAATTAAAAGTTATTTCACAATTAAGTGATTTAGAACTTTGAGAAACGGAAATTAAATGGAATTTGAAAGAAGGAATATGAAGTACTTCATGTAAAGTGAAGGAATTCGAAAAAGATACAGAACCAATATGCAAAACACGAACCCTCGTGTCGTCAGGTAGACGCACATAATAATTCGAGGGTGCTGGTTTCGGTTGAGGAAGCCATGATAAATACTTTGATAAATCAAGCTAACTGATCCTTTTCATTCAGAACTTACTGACCTAATTTCTTCTTGCCCCATTCGTTATCTCTTTATCCGTTCGATGAGGAATAACTCATTTTCTTCGGGCGATTACAATTTTGACAGTTTTCCTCACCAGTCGTTTTCCCTAAAGGATAGTTAATAATCAAGGTGTTGCCATATTCTATTTATTCTTTACTTCTTTCAGGAGTACCAGTAGTAGTATTAAGATTTCGGAGATTATACACTTACCACCCAGGCTGACTGGACGTCACATATACGAGAAAGGGCAAAAGCGTTATTTCACATGTTAAATGAAAGTTCTGCCCCTTGTCATGCTAGTCATATAAGAGGGATGGTCGTGCGGGCTGGTCACTTATCGTTTTCGTTAAAATTTATTAGTAGTGTTGATTTTCAACAGAAAATGGTACTACTCTTGATGAAGATGTCAGATAGGGAGCAGGAGTATCATATAGATTTTGTGTGAGGAATCTAGCTATTAGCCTTTGGATATGCCTCTCTTAGTGCTCAGTCATTCATTTCAGATATTCAAATCATCAATACTATTGGCATCTAGTAAACTCATACCTTGGAAACATATTTGTTTCATCAGCAGCTTGAACTCTTTCATTTTATTGTCTCTGAACCTTTTCTAGGCGATCTTTCTCTTTGTCAACCTTCTGTTCAATGATATACAGCCACTAGATTATTTGTGCTCTCGATTAAATAGTCCATCTCCGACAAGTCGATAACATAACGATCTTTTGGAGGACTTCAAGTACCTCCTTACCTGAGGTTTGTCAGGTTTGTAGAGAATTGTCATCACCTTCACTGTGAACATTTGCGCAAACAGATGCAATACAAAGGATGATCAGTTCTTTCACCTTTTTAACAAGTTTCTGAAAAAGAAACTAATCAATTTGATACCATCATTAATTAGTTTTTCATTTTAATTTACAAAAATACATTAAGCCCGTAAGATTCTACCGCGACTATTACGTAATTGAATAATATCATTACCAACTCTTATCGATTCCGGTTAATGGAGATAAGAGAAGCCAACACAAGCTAGAACAAAAATGCTTACCACTCTAAGGAAACACGAAGAGATACAGGGCCGAATATGCTCACCACTCTAAGTAAAACTCCGAAGAGATACAAGGCTAGAAATAAGTCGTAGACTTCAAATGAACTTTTCTTAATCAGAATATGATCTCCTAGACAGACTTCAACTTACAATTTATAGAGTTAGGACATATCTTTAGACTTCCGTTCTAGAAAAGACTACGTAGAAACAACAAGATGCATGAATTAGCATTTATGCTCATTAAGGACTGTGCTGACTCTTCGTATGAAAATTAGAATAACTTCTTCTAGAAAATCCGAATTCACGAACCGTTTGACACATCTGTAAATGGAGATCTTGGGCTTTCTAACCATATAAAGTTCCGTAATTCATTAAAAATTTAAGAAGCTTTTATCGTAAAGTTGACCAGTGATTCTAACTTGGTTTTGGAGTGGAGTAATTAAAGAATCTCTTGGATCACTTATCATCACAAGATTTCTTGAAACAACCATCGCCATTAATCCTAATAAAGAACCACCGAAACGCACAACTAAACCGTAGTAATAGATCCGAATAAATTCCTCCTCAGATACTCGGACTCAATCTAGTTGTACCCACAAGTGATAATCTTCGGCCTGACATCGGTGTAGTGGGTCGTCCTCTCCAATTAAGCGATCTCTTGATTTGATTATTTTTGTTTTACTTTGAGAGGGGAAAACAGATCAAGAGGAAATCATGTTTGGCTGAAAAAATACATTATTTTTTATGTGACACCTAACATAAAAGCTTTCACATTTTTCAAGAGTAAGTGATGTTAGTTACTAGGTAGTGAAGATATCCATCAGCTGAGCTTGTTTTGGAACTCGTCTTCATCAACTAAATGAATTGGCAGGAAGCCATGAACAACTCAGTTAGAGAGATAAAGACGTCTTGTTCGCGTTAACGGGGTTCTGTTGGTTTCTTACAAATTAGCCGACATCTATCCGTCTATAGATAACTTAGCTATTTGGCCGCCTGATAATAGCTTTGCCAGCAAAAAGCATTTTGGAGGGTGCTTTTAGCAGCGCCCAATCCCACTTTTTGTCCAATGACAATATTGATAAGATGTTACCCAATCACAATATTGGTTATTTGAAAAACTTCACAAATCATTGGCGGGTTGGAAACAAAATCTTGTTTCCCAAGCGAGTCAGACAGTGCTTATCAAGTCGATAGCAGGATCTTATTGCACTTATTCGTTTAGTTATCAATTGATCCCAAAAAAGTGATTAAAACATTAGAAACAGAGAGTGTAGCTTTTGGTGGGGTCAAAAGATAAGATCTCATAAAATTCATTTCCTTAATTAACAGAAAATTTGGCGAAGACCCAATTTTAAACTTTTTTTAGTTAAAAAGACAAGTTCAAAATTACTTTTGTTAAATACCCAAATTTTGTAGTTTTTTTTGTTAAAAACTCAAATATTTGTATTTTCTCGGTTAAAACCCCAATAATTTTATAAAGGTGTTGCAAGGGGTTGCAAGGTGTTGCAAGGCACTGCAAAGGTGTTGCAAGGCTTTGCAAAATAGTTGTAAAGTTGTCGCAAGGCATTGCAAAGGTGTGGCAAGACTTTGCAAAATAGTTGTAAAGTTATCGCAAGGCGTTGCAAAGCTGTCGCCAGGCGCTGCAAAGTTGTCGCCAGTCACTACAAAGCTATCGCAAGGTGTTGCAAAGTTGTCGCAAGTTAAAAAAGTATTCCGGAGCTGAAGACTAAAAAAATTGATGATCCTTTTTAACTAAAGTCCAAATTTTTCAGGGAGCCAAATTTCCCTTTATCGCCAAAATGACTTGGCGATTCATACACAACAAAGAAGAAATATGGGTAAAGCTCTTCACTTAGAAATATCTTACGTCCACTGACTTTTGGTCGGTAGATAACAATAGAACAGGTTCAACTTTTTGGAAATCTATGTTCGAAACTAGAGCCACTTTACAAGTAAATTTAATTTCGTAGGTGGGTAACGGTAATGAAATTGACCTCACACAAGATCTATGGTTACCTGAAATGATTTATCACAAACCAATATTTAATAGGAATTTACCAGCTAACATTAGGAAGGTTTCAGATCTGATAATTCTGATACTAACAACTGGAATCAGAGGATATTAGAAGAATACTTAGACGATCATACCATCAATGTTGTTAATAACATATTTAGTTAATATTGAAATCCAAGATAGACTGATCAGGACTAGGACTAAGAATGATATCTTCTCTACAAAATCCTATTACTCAGTGCATTAAGAATAGACCCATATTTGCAAAGAATATTTTATTTTATTTTAACATTACTTCGACTAACATTTCATCAATATCTGACTGGATTTTCTCTTGGTCGGACCCCCAAGAAATTAGTAACACACTATCGAACGCTCATTTTGCTACTGTACTTTGGCACATCTGGAAAGCCAAATGTGATTGATGTTTTCAACATACAATAACATCCCCACAATAGGTCATAGAACAAATCATGGCATTCCCAAGAATGAAAGGCGAGAGGCTAAAATCAAAACATAAAATCTCATTAAAATGGCAACCCCCTACGTATCCTTTTTTTCAAAGTAAATGTTGCCGCTTTTTTTACTGAAATTAATGATTGCAAAAGCACCAGGTTTATCATTCATGATCACCAGACAAAGTTCATTGAAGCTAAAGTTCAAACTCTGTGTGCTCGAACAAGTGAAGAAGTCAAGCACATGCAACTCTAAATGGAACTATATGGGTAGTGGACCACAATTACACAAATATCATCATTGAAACTGACAATCTCAGCATCATTCAGCACTTGCAAAATCCAAGGCCCGACACGCCATCCTGACGGATTCGTGTCGGGCATTGTATCACTGTTGTTCAATATATATATATATATGTGTGTGTGTGTGTGTGTGTATATTGTTCACCAAATGCCAACAATAATAGCAACTACATTATGATGTGTTTTTAAAAAGTAAAAATAAATGAACCAAGAATAACTTTTTTGATATGGAATTGAAAGAAAGAAAGAAAGAAAGAAAGAAAGAAAGAAAGAAAGATGCAAACCCATAATTTAATTTATAAAACTAGACAAACATATCCCGAACTCAACAAACCATGCTACGAAACCTGACCTAATTTCTAAACAAACACAAAAAATTGTAAGAAATTCCATATGAAAACACTTGCAAGCATAACCACAAATATTATTCAAAGACGCCTATAAATGTCTACGGATATGCTACTTTCACTTGCTCCATCTTTCTCATAGGGAATGGTTCTCTTGTTAATGACCTCCATATCCAACATTACCAGCATTGTTATTCTGCACCTGCATTTGAATTTGCTGAGAAAGAGTATTCATCTCATCATCAAACCCAACATGTCCAATGTTGCTATCGTGAAACAAGGGATATGAAGATTGTCCTCTTTGTTGCGACTGCATCTGAGCATAAGGAGCATTCATCTGATTCCCAAATCCTAAATGATCCATAGTGGTGTTTTGAGGAATATAATAGGGTGGTTGTTCTCCAAATCCAACATTTCCCAAGTTGGTAGATTGAAAGGAAGAATACAATGACTGGTTTCC
>BEHA01023594.1:203863-219875 GCA_002897215.1 Eschscholzia californica subsp. californica
AAATTATCCAAGTACAAATATCTCTTGACTTACTCAATAACGATTGAATTTGTCCTTGTATCATAATAGGCATAGCCCGTGCCTCCGGCACGGTGAAAGTCCTAATTATAGTGCGATTATATATATATATTTATTTGTTAAGTATTATTTACTATCTTTCCTAGCTTAAGTTCGACAATTTTTCTTTAAAGTGGATGAACATATGAGAATCATATACTATAGAGATGTATAAATTGATTATCGTTCAATATGAAGATGTAGTTTGAGGATGGAGAGCAAATGTGTTTGAGGATTGAGAGCAAATGTGTGGAGATATTTTTTAAAGACGACAAATTAAAGAAAAAATGTGTGATATGGAGTAAAGCATTTATTTTTTTGCTCCGGGCATGTTTCTTAAGAGTAAGACAGACAATATATGCTCACTAATTAGGAAAAATTGAACCCAAATAATTTTATTAAAAATAAAAATAAAAAAATTATCATAAATTGAAATTTATAGTAAAAAAATTTATTACAAAGAAGACGACATATATGAGCTAAATTCTGCCTGTTATTGTTATTTATCTATTTTATCATATATAATGTATAATGTTAAAGCAACATTCCATCTTATTTACGGAGATTCCCTCAGAAACACAAGTATGATATTTTATTTTCTCTTTCAGCATGAACATTATTACCTGTTGGAGTGAAAGAAGCAAGAGAAAAGAAAATGTATAACCAGAACTATAACAGGTCGTAGTCAAGATTAAAAATTTTACTCATATTACTGAAGTGTGAAAGAAGAAGAAGAAGAAAAGAGAAAGTATAGCTAGAATTAGGACAGACCACAGTCACAATTGAAATTTGTATTAATATTATTAGTGCATAACTCGAATTTAAGTAAGAAGCAATAAGCAATAGTTGTTCATTCTTGACCATTGGAATTTAGGTATATCTTGTATGTGCCCAAATATCTAGGCCTAGATCGACATTCACATCATAATTTGTGTACGATTCATCTAATATAACATTTGTATAAGATTCATGTACAACATATAATAAACAATTAAGGAAGAAATGTAATGGTACCATAATAACATTGTGTTCCCATCCCTGTAAATATTACAGCGATTTAGAGAGTTTCACTCAATCTTAATTTCAACATTAGGCTAAATTGAGTTGTTAAACCGACGGTTTGCTTCTAGAGTGCTACGAATCCACTCTATATATACTAACTTATAAAAAATGTTGAACAATGGAGGAGGAAACACTTGTGTTAACTAACAACCGAATGAACTAAGTTGGTGCCCTTTAGTTGAGAATGAATCAGGTTTTTATGGAGGAATTAGAGTAGCTTAAAGTCCAAAACTGATCTATTGATGAACATTAAATTTTAAGGAGAGTTAATGAAAAATTTTGGTGGTAGAAAGAGTGGTTTCTGATGAAGGATGAAATTTGAATGATACAATAAATGAGGGAGATTAACTCAAAAGGATGATGAACAATCATGGAGTATTTGATATCAGGGCTCCTACTAATTAAAAGAAAATGTTGAATAATCATGGAGTTGTCAATCTAGCTGACAATTTCTCTATCTTTTGTCTTACCGAGTCACAACCAAGTTGTATTGTAATATAGGGAGTATTTGATATCAGGGCTCCTACTAAATAAAAGAAAATGATGAACAATCATGGAGTTATCGATCTAGTTGGCAATTTTTCTAGTTTTTGATGGTAGAATATATTTTGATGTTTTTTTCATGAATTTTAATTGAGAAATAAAACTTAATTAGTTTTGAACGAACAAAAACTTCTTTTTTAGAAAGTAACTTCAAACATTAATTTTGTTTGTCCACAAAGTGAAATTTCCCATTTTGTGATATGCTTCAACAAAAAGAAAATATTCTTCATACCACTTTGTAACTTATTTGTTGCTGGAGGAGTAGAGGAGGTTTAAAAAAAACCATTAGAATTTTGTGAGAGTACTTATGGGGGTTTATGGAGGAAGAATTGTTGGTTGGAATTCCATTATATCGGATGAGTTAAGGAATGTGACTAGTTGGGAGGGTTATAAAATGTCATTACATCTAAGCAATTATGGAGGGTTAAATACAAAGTAAAGTTTAAGGGTTAAATACATGGTATGTCTTCAAATCTAGTTGGCAGATTTTCTTTTTTTCTTGTCCTAGTCACAACCAAGTTGTTTTGTAATATAGATAATATTATACAGAAAATGGTCATCAGTTGACCGACGTCAATAAGTAAACAAAATATCAAAAGTCCAAGGGGTCAACTCGTCTCAAAGCAACAAGACCGCTGAGCCCAAAGAGATCTGTCACTTGAGCCCTGAATTGGGAGGTCAGTAAGATCGTCTTAGGAGCTTCAACCCTGCCCTGCCTCAAATACAACAAGGGATGTCTTGGATTCGCGAGAAATACAGGGGGGCAACGTAAGCAAAGTCAATAACTTAAGCCCAAAACATAGAGGTAGAAGTGCGCAAAACGCTTACCCACTTAATCCCAGATCTTACCAAGATCTCGAACATCTTACCTAACTGGGAAAAGTCTCAAAGGAGAGAACATCTCCTACAGAATCTATCAACTCAGTAAGATATCTATCAACGATCCCAAAATAAAAGAACTTCTTGATATCCAAGATACGAGATAAACTCAAAGGGGAAACCCTCAATCTCCTAACTACCGAAAAGTAGTCTCAATCCCGAACGGTGGATCTATACCGTTTATCCACACCGTCTATCAACAGTCAGCCCAAAGCAGCCTATAGAAGGGCACCAAATTACCTCGAAGAAGGTAAGAACTCAAAGGTTCAACCAATACTCAATTCCTTAAGTGAAAAAAGGCAATCTGGTTGTCCTGAGCTTCGAATAGGTTTCCAAACTCTTTGCAGTTTTTCCTCCCAGGATTTCAGGAGCAGGAGCGAGAATCAAAGGAAGACATTCATCAATTGAACGGGGCCCAGCACTAGGATCTCATGGTGCGGACTAACTAGGATTGACAAATTTTGACATCAATTAGGATCTCATTATTTCATCGTTTATTTTTGTTAGAGCTCTCGCCCTGATCCTGATGTCGCAGCTATCCAAGAAGCGCCTGAACGCAGCGAAAGAGAGCAAAAAAATATCGAGATGGAGCTTCAATCTTCGAAACAGAGCATGCGGACCCGAAACTCTGGTAGTGACCTTATTCGATCAGAGAAGGGTTCCTTAAAACTTCAGCTCAGTTACCAGGACTCGCGTTTACCTTTTTTTACGAAAGAAGTTGATGCTCTCAAGTGAAGATAGTACCTCAAATATGTCGAGCAAAGGGGGAAAAATAAAGCCACTTTCAGAGCATGAAAAACAATTGTTTAGTGGTGGAGATGCTCTCCCGGGATAAGGTGATTTTCTTTATAAGTGGAGGGACGAATATGCTCGTATCATGCGGAAGCAACGTAAACTGCATTTCAAGTATGCGTGGGAGTACTCTCGGCACTTCTACAGTTCTGACCGGACCCTTTCTCTCCGTAGGCTCAACAAGGATATGGTGAATGAGATCATCTCTTCTTTCTGCTCTAAGAGGGGACAAGCGGAGACCCTTCCTTTTAATGACAACGAGTGGGATGACGAGGTGATGGACTCAGTGGTTATAATGGGAGATGATTCTGATGAAGCCTCTACCTTTTCTGTTCACCAACTTCCAAGGGACCATTCTCCCCCCGCAGAAGAGCTCCAGTTCGTTGGAAACTTAAGATCCTCTCCCGCACCTACGCTTTATTTTTCTTCTTGTGCCTTGCTTTTACGACGATGTTACCTTTTTTTTACTTGGTCTCTTTATAATGTATTTTATATGTTCTTTGTTTCCATCACGATATTCTCTTTGAAATGATGATTGTTACTTAATTAGTTTAGAACATTCGTGACCTGGGCTTACTAGATGACATGTCTTAGCTGACTAAGGTTCAAGTCTTGTTCTTCGAGTTTCCCTGCAAGATAGAAAAACTATTAGTTCGATGGATAATCTGCGTGATTTCATAGCTTCACCTGCCTAAGCATGGCTTCTCTTTTGATGTTTTATATCTTTTTGCTTGGTCATAGCTTGGGCTATCAGGGCTTGCGTTTTAACAATTTTCGACTATGGCTCCCCCTTAGGTATGCGCTGTGACAGGGCTTAATTTTTATGGTCGGGTTATCGCTTTCAGTATACAGGCTTACGTTATAACAAGTTTTGATTAGGGCTCCCCCTTAGGCCTACACTTTGGCAGTGATTAATTTTTTTAAAGGCAGGTTATCGTTTGAGCTATCCGGGCTCGTTTTAACGAGTTTCAACTAGGGATTCCCCCTTAGGCATGTGTTGTGACATGGCTTATTTTTTTATCGCCGGTTTATCGCTTTCGCTATTCGGGCTTAGGTTATATTGAGTCCCAACTAGGGCCCCACCTTAGGCCTTTGCTTTGGCAGGCCTTATTTTTTGGTAGTCGGACTATTGCTTGGGTTATCAAGGCTTACATCTTAATGAATTTCGACTAGGGATCCCCCTTAGGCATGCACTTTGATAAGGGTTATTTTTTTATGGTCGGGTCACCGCTTTCGCTATCCGGACTTAGGTTTTAACGAGTTTTGACTAGAGGCCTCCCTTTGGCCTGTGCCTCTGCATGGCTTAATTTTTGGTAGTCGTGTTATCGTTTGGACTATCCGGGCTAACATTTTAACGAGTTTCGACAAGGGCTCCCCCTTAAGCTTGCCCTTTGACATGGCTTAATTTTTGTTGGTCAAGTTATCGTTTGGGCTATCTGGGCTTACAATTTACTGAATTTCGACTAGCGTTCCCCCTTAGGCCTGCGCTTTGACATGGTCTATTTTTTTATGGTCGGGTTATCGCTTTCGCTATCCGATCTTAGGTTTTAGCGAGTTTTGACTAGGGTTCTCCTGAGGCGTGCGCTTTGGCAAGGCTTAATTTTTGGTGGTCAGGTTATCGCTTGAGCTATCCAGACTTACATTTTAACGAGTTTCGACTAGGGATCCTAAAGGAGATGTCCTTCAACCAAAGTAGCAACGCGAGCAATTTGTAGGATAGGATAATTGGTGAATAAGATCATCAAGTTCGGACGATTTAGTTTCGTAATGTTTAGCTAGAACCCAACTACGATCGTCGAATCACGGGATGATTGGCGACTAACTTCGTCTGGATCCTATATCGGGTTACACCAAAGAGTGTTGATCTGATTGAAGGATATGACTAGAGGTATGAGACATAAAAGTATGGGTTAGATGCATAAATATGTACAAAAGACCAGGCAAAGGCTAAGGCATAGATAGTATGGAGTCCAAGCCAAAAGCAATTTGGGTCGAGGACTTAAAGCCCGTAAGTGGGTCGGTCATGGCATGGCCGACCACACTAATGGGAACGGCCAGACCTAGCCATTAAGGCGTAGGGTGGTCGGCAATACCAAAGTAATAGAAGTTTTTATTTTGGTGAAAATCCCAAATCTGTTTTAGCGGCAATTAGGAAACCTAATTAGGGTTGGACTCAGACTTTGGAAATTCTATATAAGGGGCTCATTAGAACATAATAAGGTGTGGAAAATTCTTAGAGATATTTCTACTTTTACTACATCAAGTAAGAGAGGTTAGTTCCGAACTATCTATCTAGTGTAAAGAAGGAGGTGTTCTACGTATAACCACCGTGAAGTTCTAGCTAACTTGAAGGTGGGAGATCAAGTTGATTGCTCGGGTGTCTCAAGTATAGGAGCTCTTGGTCTTTAAGAAAGCAATCATATTAATCCGTGGAAAATAGCGGTTAAGGTAAATCTTTGAGAAAGCATCTTAGTTCATATATATCTTATTGATGGGCCTAAAAGGTTACCCTATAAGGTCTCCACTCGCAAGTATACGGGCGTCAAGTAATAAAACCTGGTAAGACCGGGATCGATCCACAAGGACAGGAAGGTAATACAGATATCGAGAGAGTCAAGTCCACCGGTCTAGGTGTCACTGACTAAGTTAGACTAAAATGGAAAGATAAAGATATTTTGTTTTGGATTTGGGTTTATAAGACTATAAAGAAAACAAATAAAACTAATCTAAATGAGAGATGAGAGAAATACGGGATTAGAGTTGCAGGAAGAATTAGGTGAGAAGGATACTTCGATTCACACGATCGATATGACTTAATACAAATTATCTAGAACATGAGAGTTTAGCTAACTTCAACCACATTGACAATTCTAAGCATAATGTGTAAAACTAAGCATAGTCGATCAAAAGTCACTAAGCATCGACTATCAAACTAATGACACACTATCAAATAAGTTGGCAGTGAATAAATATGGCACTCCTAAGCATAGTACGTCAAACTAAGTATAACCGATCAAAAGTCACTAAGCATCGATTATCAAATTAAGTACGAACTATCAAATGATATGTCAATAGACGATTGAGATCAGGGTTTCTAATTTATAAAATTAGACAAAGTTAATCTAATTAACATATAACAAACAATGAGTCTTTCATCACAAATCAATTCATGGTTCACGAGTATCTGAATACAAAAGTTAGCTAGACATGGTGAAACACATAATAAATGAGAAGAAAATAAAGAAAAACACGAGTTAAGGTTGAAATTCCCCTACTCCGATGATGCGCGAGGCTAGGATTGTTGAAAAATATGAGTAAGTATGTGCTGCCGATCTCCCCCTAAAAATGTCCTGATTTCCCTTAACAGTGCAGATTAGGTGTCGCTTTAGTGAAACTAGGGTTCCCCTTAACAGTCAGTACCTTCTTCTTCCTCTAAACTAAACCACCATGAAAGCTTCACTTAAGCTTTCTCTCTTTAGAAATTGGCAACCAAAATTCAATCAAACAACAAGAGCATCAAGGCAAGAAATATTCCACTAAAACCCCTAAGTTTTCCGGCCAAAAGAATGGCAGGAACAACCTAGGAAACCCAGCCAAATCCCGGCCAAATCAAGAAGACTTTCGCCCAAATAGTTGCTTCCCGAGCTAAGTAGCCCCTTCTCGAGTTGACACGAGCAGTCCCGAGCTGTTCTTATAGATTCCGGCCAAGAGATGAAAACCGCGTTATTGTCCCTTCTTCCCGAGAACTTCCCATGGCAACTCGAGCAACCTCGAGAGAAATACCGAGCTGCTTCTTTTTCCGGTGCCTTAGATGTGCCGCATCGGCCAAAGCTATGGCTGGCTAGTGTGGAGGCCGGCCAAGCTTTTGGCTGGCTGCCTCTTCTGCTCCGATTCCAACAAACATATTTTTTAGGTTTATGTTTACTGCTACTGGAATTTAGGCAAATTAAACATGAACAGAAAGTTACCAAGGTGAAGAAACGTCATGCAGGGGTCAAAAGTTTGGACATAATTAAGTTCTGTAAAGTCAAAATGGGTTGTTTATTTATTTCTTTGGGGATGTTGATTTCATCTCATTGTACGGTTTGAGGTGAATGTACTCCCTTTGCGCGCTAGTTGGGTAAGTTTAATATCTCTTTAGCTTCATATTGACTTTGATAGAAACCATTGTTCGAACATGTTGAGTGGTTTTTCAATAATTATTATTTGCTTTGTTGTTTCGAGCCACAATAAGTATTGTTTTCCAAGAAGGTTCTTATACTTGTTTTTGATAAATTTCTAGTCTTTCTTTATAGCCTTTGAATCAGAAGTTTTCTTTAATTTTTATTCACGTGATAGATTACAAATTTTTTTTACTTGTTTAGTTTGGAACACCTTGATGGCGTTCATATATATTTACATCAATCTTAATAATCACCCTATAAAACAAAAGAACAACAGAACGAAACAAATAATCAGGTATAAGGATATGAAAGGGAAATGAGAATTCATTTCATTTGAATTTTGGTTTAATTTCTGTTACATTTGTAACACACTCTTTCTCTCTCTATAACTGCCTTAACTGTTGTTCTAGCTCTCTCTCTCTCTCTCTAAACACTACAAATAAGAGTTGAGGAGAACAATTGTAATTACTTGTTCTAATTCTAATAAAATATAAATCTTCTCTCTCTCTTTCTAAAATTCTACATGGTATCAGAGCCATTCTAGTCGATCACAAAAGCTTCCGCGATCGATAATGGAGTCTCCATCATCTCTTCCAGTTCTTCTTCCTAAAAGGTCAAATATCATCAACTACATTTCAGTTAAGCTCGATGATTTGAATTATCTGGTCTGGAAAGATCAGATAGAAACTATGATGATGATGAGTAATGATCTAATCGGCTACATTGATGGATCATTCACTCAACCTGATCCTACGATTACTGAAAACAATAGAGAAATCCTTAATCCTGAATATGTGATTTGGCGCAAACAGGATAGTTTGTGAAATCTTGCTTAAAGGCGACTTTCTCATACTCGATCTCATCTAATATTCTAGGATTAAAGACCTCAAGAGAGATCTGGTGCTATTTACATAATGCTTATACTGAAGAAATCAAATCAAAGATGGATGTTCTTCGCAAAGAGCTTCAAATCATCAAGCGAACTTCGACTATTACTAAGTATTTACGTCAAATCAAACAACTACCATATTCATTGACTTCAGTAAATGATAAGGTTAGTGAGAAGGAACTAATTCGATTCACTTTACAAGGATTAGGTAAAGCTCATGGCCAATTTGTAGTTGCTATTCAAAATCGAACCGGTAAGATTACTTTTGCTGAACTTAAATCGAGACTAATTCAACATGAACAATGGATGAAGTCTCAAGAGAGTGATGATCAAAATTTAGCTTTCTATACTATGAACAATCAATACAAACCAAATCAAGCTCAGAAGAGTTATCAGAAATATCAAAATCATATGAAACAACAGTCTAATCAGACGCAAAATTCTAAACATAGTCAGGAAAACAATCAATCTCTGACTCAAAAATCGCAAAATCAAGTATCACAAGCGAAAAATCAACATCAACAAAATCAAGTACAACCTCTCCAGTCTTTAAGGCTGAGAACTTCGATTTCTCATCAATTCCATGTGGAATTTGTCACAAATGGGGGCATTTAGCTCGAAAATGTAGATATAGGTATTCTCCACCTAATACGTCTAATTATCAATCCAATTCATCCAAAAATGGTGGTTATTTCACTGAAACCAGTTCGGCTCAGGAAGATAAAGGTTTTGAAGAGTGCAATACTGATATTCTCATACATGAGTCTGATGATGAGTCATATGATGAGTTTGCTTCATCAGATTTTATATATCTCTATGAGGCTGATTATGCTCCTAAAGCAGAAGAAGGTCTTGTATCTTTGCACAATATTGATGCTTCAATCTGGCTTGCTGATTCAGGAGCCACCAGTCATGTGACTCATGATTCAGAGGTAATTTCTGAACCTAAACCTTATCTTGGTAAAGAGTTTGTTATCGTAGGTAGTGGATCGAATATTGTTATTATAAACATTGGTCATACTCAACTATTGACATCTACACATAACTTCAAGTTGAATAATATACTTCATGTTCCCAAAATTAAGAGAAATCTATATCCAAATTCACCAAGGATAATCTATGCTCAGTTGAGTTTCTTCCTTGGGGATACTATATCAAGGATTTGTGGAGTAATCAAACCTTAGCAACAGTACCTATGATAAACAATTTGTACCCTATTGATTTCTCTGATGGTAATGAGGCATTAGCTGTTATTACAGTTGCTTCTTCTTCTATTTGGCATTGAAGGTTAGGTCATCCAGCCACTTTTATTGTCAAAAAGCCTAATCATACTAAGTTGATTTATGTCTCTACAAGTATAGATGATGAGTTCTGTAGCTCTTGTCAGCTTGGGAAAAGCAAATGTCTTCCCTTTTCATATTCAAAGAGTTGTTCTACAGTTCCTCTTCAACTTTTACAATGTGATGTTTGGGGTCCTGCCCCTATTTCTACTAAGTCAGGAGGAAGATACTACATTTTCCTTCTTGATGATTTTAGTAGGTATAGTTGGATATATCCAATGACAGAAAGATCTGGTAGTGTTGGTTTCTTTAAACACATCAAGGCTACAAGTGAAAACTTATTTGGTACAAGTATTATTTCCTTTCAAAGTGATGGAGCTCCAGAGATAGCTAAGGGTGTTTTTAAGTCATTTCTTGATGAAAGTGGAATTCAATTTAGATGCTCTTGTCCATATACACCACAACAGAATGGAAGGGCAAAGAGAAAACATAGACAAATTACTGAAATTGGTAATACACTTTCATTTCAAGCATCTCTTCCAATGGAGTTTTGGTTTGAAGCTTTCTCCACAGTTGTTCATATCATGAATTTGTTACCTTCTAAGGCACTAGACTTTTAGGAGTCCTTATGAGGTGTTGTTTCAGAAGAAACCAGATTATTCTCACCTCAAGGTGTTTGGGTGTGCTTGTTATCCCCATCTTGGTGTTTAGAGAGGGGATAAGTTAAGCCCTAAATCTGTTCTATGTGTTTTTCTGGATTATAGTCCCATCTACAAGGGATATAAGTGTCTTGATCCCAAAACACACAGGATTTATATGTCTAGGCATGTGGCATTTGATGAATCACATTTTCCTTTTGCTGATTCTTATTCTGCTTCTTCTATAGCACAAGACACTGTTAATTTGCCTATGGTGCTTCCTATTGCTTCTATTACTATTGCTTTTGTCCCAACTGATGATGGAACATCTATTGGGATAGCACCTACTTCTAACACTAGTGGTTCTCCTATTGCCATTCCTATGCCCTCTGCACCTCAGCACCCCATGACTACGAGAGCTCGAAATGGTATTGTTAAGCCTAAGAATGCTGCTGACTTTGTGGCTTGTCACTCTATTCATTCTTCCTTCATGACACTTCTCACTGAAAAGGTTGAACCTTCCAGTTATAAAGAAGCTTCCAAGGATGAGGAATGGTGCAAGGCAATGGCAGATGAGTTTTCAGCCCTTCAACAAAATGAAACTTGGTCATTGGTTCCTCCTCAGCCTTCTATGGATATTTTGGGCTGCAAATGGGTTTACAAGTTGAAACACAGAGCTGATGGTTCTTTAGAAAGGCATAAGGCAAGACTTGTGGCTAAGGGATTCAATCAACAATGTGGAATCAATTATTCTGAAACTTTTAGTCCAGTTGTTAAAGCTAAAACCATTAGAAAATTTTTACATATTGTTGTCTCTAATCACTGGTGCATCAAGCAGTTGGATGTCTCTAATGTTTTCCTTCATCGAATTTTGGAGGAGGATGTGTATATGTAACAACCTCAGGGGTTTGTGGATTCTAAACTCAAAGATTATGTGTGTCATCTTCATAAGTCTTTGTATGGGTTGAAATAGGCTCCAAGGGCCTGGTTTCAGAGATTTGGTGCCTTTCTGGAGAAGTTTGGTTTTCTAAATAGTCAATCTGATCACTCCATGTTTACTCTTCAACTAGGCTATGATAAGTTGATTCTTCTTTTCTATGTTGATGATATTATCTTGACAGGTTCTTCTTCAAATCTCATTGAGTCTCTGATTCAGACTTTGTCTACTGAATTTGCTATGAAAGATTTGGGGGAGTTGCATTATTTTCTGGGTATAGAGGTTGAAAAGCTTGGCTCTACCTCTTCTTTACTTCTGACTCAGAAGAAATACACTATGCAGCTTTTGGACAAGGCAAATATGATTGGTTGCAAACCGAGTTCAGTGACTATTCCTAGTGGCCAAAGGGTGTCTCGTACTGATGGTATTCCTTTTACAGATGTTGAATCCTATAGAACTCTTGTGGGTGGTTTGCAGTACTTGACTATTACTCGACTATTACTCTTGTGGGTGGTTTACAGATGTTGAATCCTAGCTCAGTTTATGCATCAACCTACCAATGTTCATATGTAGCTGGTGAAAAAGGTTCTTAAATACTTGAAAGGTAGTTTGGGAGAAGGTCTCACACTTAGTCATGGCAGTATTCATGAGCTTCAGGTGTTTTGTGACTCAGATTGGGCAGGTTGTCCAGATACAAGGAGGAGTACAAATGGGTTTTGTGTCTATTTGGGTCCCAATCTTATCCATTGGTCATCTAAGAAGCAACCCAATGTTTCTCGTTCCTCAAATGAGGTTGAGTACAAAGCTTTGAGTGTGACTACTTCTGATGTGTTCTGGATTTCGTATCTCATGGAGGAACTTGGTTTTCCACTTAATCAGCCTTATACTCTGTTCTGTAACAATATGGGTGCCAAGAATCTTGCTCAAAATCCTATCTTTCATGTTTGTATGAAGCATATAGAGGTGGATTATCATTTTGTCGGGGATCTTATTGCTCAAGGAATTTTGAATATTGAGTTTGTTCCTACTGATCAGCAAGTAGTTGATATTTTCACCAAGGGATTGCCTAAGGATCTCTTTGTTCGACTCAAGCACATTCTAATGCCTTCTCCAGTCACTCCAGCATCAGTCTGAGGGGGAGTATAAGGATATGAGAAGGAAATGAGAATTCATTTCATTTGAATTTCGGTTTAATTTATGTTACATTTATAACAGACTCTTTCTCTCTCTATAACTGCCTTAACGGTTGTTCTAGCTTTCTTTCTCTAAACACTATAAATAAGAGTTGAGGAGAACAATTGTAATTACTTGTTCTAATTGTAATAAAATCTAAATCTTCTTCTTTACTCTCTCTCTAAAATTCTACATCAGGAAAATAGGGGAAGAAGAAAAACAAACAAGTGTGTTAGTTAGACAGTCAAGGCGATAGTGATGATGGTGATGATGATGATGAATACGGTGGAGTGGTAGACCTTTGAGTATAAGTAAACGCATTCGCCTTGGAAATGGAGCTCCACGAAATACATGTTCAACTACTCTTCTTAAAACTACTGTGTACTCTAGCATATATTACTGCTATTATTGCCACCAATATCATATTTCTCTTTCTAGAATTCTCTCTCTCTCTCTAAAAGACTCAAAGCTCGATATTGTTTTTAAGCAAGCAGTCTAAATAAGAGCATCTAAGGAACTAACAAATCCCCTACTTCTCTTAAAAACGGTTTCATCTCTTCTCTCTCTCTCTTTCTAAAACTACTTTTACAAATCTTGATTTTCTCTGGAGGAGGGATCCCTCCTCCGGATTTTCCTCTTTTTAGTTTATGTTATCTATTAGATATATAATAAGATCTTGGAGTGTCGGCTTTAGAGAGAGAAACTATTGAATCTAAACCCATACTACACAGTTATTCTCTCTCACTCTTAACTCGAAAGAAATATCATTATCATCAACAAGATCGCCAATTCTTCTTCTTCTTCTTCTTTTTCTTATTCTTCCCTCTCCAACATGGATCGCCTTACAACATTTAAATTCGATGAAGGATATAATCCACTTTTTGGTGATTTTAAATGTTTATGGAATAGAAGCATGGATATAGATGTTAGTGAGAAAAGAAGAGTCACTGTTGTCGATTTCTACGATGAACATCTCAAGAAAATTGAAGATGAATTTAGAACACAAGAGAAAATAACGATCAAGATTTCACTTTTATTAGTATAATATTATTGATGTAATTTTATTATTGTCGACCTTTAGGGTCTTTAATCTGTGACCTTTAGGGTATTTTCATTCTCGATCTTAAGGATTTTTTTCGACCTTTATGGTCTTTTTTTTAGTGTGTGTCTTGTCAATTCCTTTCCCTTCATGAGGCACTTTACATTCGAAAGTTCTGAGAAATTTAGTTATGTAACTCTTTTGTAGATATGTTTAGTCTAAGAACTCAGAATCACTTGTGAGCAAGAAGATATGTTTATTCCATCTTAGATTAAAATTTATAACTACAAATAACAAAGTGAAACTTTAAATTTTCATGGAATGTTTGGATCTCAATATAAAATTATATTAAATATTCAGTTTTCAACTTTTCAAAATATGACCACGGGCCGATCAAAGACTTTTAGTGAGTGTGACTAACTTAAAAATGAAATAGATGCACCCAAATAAAAAATTAGTTAAAAATGAAAATGTAAGTGTAACGGACCATAAAGAAGGATTGGTTTAGCAGTAATACTCTCAACCTGACCCAACTATTAAAAAAAGGTGGGTGATTTAGGGAAATAAAGGAATTTCTCGGGGTACAAAGTTTTAGGTGGAAACAAAAAAAAATTTGGTTTCCTCCAAACACTTCATATTTTCAACTTCTTCCCTCTTCTTCCTCTCCTACTTTCACATGAACTCCGGCAACCTCCACAAAATTCTGGTAACCTCCATACACTTCCGACGACACTTTCAGGCGATACTTCTCTCTTCTCTTCTCTCTTTTCTCTCCTCTCTCTTCTCTTCTCTCTTTTCTCTCCTCTCTCTTCTCTTCACTCTCTTTCTCTTTTCCCTCTTTTTCCACACTTCTTTCTCTCTTCTCTCTCTCTCTAACTCCGGCGAAGGGGTTCCTCCCCCTTCGCCGAAGTTAGAGAGGGAGAGAAGAGAACGAGAAGAAAGAGAAAAGAGAAATCAGAGAGAGAGAAAAGGGAGAGAGTGAAGAGAGAGAGAGAGACATGAGAGAGAGAGTAGAGACATGAAGTCGCCGGCAATATCCTTCCGGCGACCTTAAGGGTGTGTTTGGTTCTTGCTTTTTTTGGGTTTCCACCTTTTTCCCCGGAAACTATTCTCGTTTCCCCAAAACACCGAGGAAAAGAACAAAGAAAATGAGCCAGTTAGATTTGAACCACAATCCCTAGCTTGGAAACACACTAGTCTTACCTGTGGAGCTAGTTGCCTTTACAGGCATAATTATGCGTCGTAACTTATATACTCCCTCCGTCCCAAATTAAGAATCCCATATTGGTAATCCAACTTATTTTCATAGTTTTTCTTCTTCCAAGTTTACCCTTATTTATTTGATAACTTTTGTTAGAGTAATTCAAGGATTATCAATCAAATTTGACGATTAGTCATTTAAAGTAACTATATTAATCTAAAGAAAGAATTTGTTGATTGGAAAAATTAATTTTTGTATTGGAAAGTGTCAAATGCCTTAATTAACTTAATTAATGCACCATATATGAAAATATTAAAGAAAGGGTATTCATGAAAAGTAAGGGATTTTATATGATATATTAGGAATGAGACTCTTAATTTGGGACATCCCAAAAAGGAATAGTGGACTCTTAATTTGGGACGGAAGGAGTATACAATTGGAAAATCATCTTCTTAAGAAATAGGCCTATCTGTGGAGGGGGGCCAGGGCGGACTCCCTACCCGCCCCCCAGACACGGCCCTGCCGTAGGGTTACCAAAGACCAGGGCTGGAGCCAGAATTTTGTTCGAGGTAGGACTAACTTAAATAAACTTTGCATATTAAATTTGTATTCAAAGGCATTATTGCTTGCAAAAACGAAGTTTTTTATTCGATTACAATTGTTTTATACGTTTATTCAGTTTATGATAATATTTTTATAGTTCTACTAATGGACATTCCTAGGATTTGAGAAGCGAAGAAATTTTTTGAAGTTAGATTGGAGATAAACAAAAAAGTAGGACTAAGAAAGTTGTTTTCTCAAGAAAATCAAATTTTTGTTGTTTGATTGGACAAAAGAGGTGTTAAAACCAATTTGTAATGGAAAAAAAGTGGGAAAAATGTCTGAATTTTTTTCCCATCTTATACATGTTAAAACGACTTTTCCGGGGTCTCTCTAATAATTTGCGTTTTGATGTGAAAATGACTTTCCCACTTAATATTTCCATGAAAAACAGTACTTTATAGGAATTCAGATCCTCATGTTTTGATTTGGGTACCAGCATTTTTGTTTTAAAGTACTTAAAATTTGCTTTTAAAATCTTCGATATAATGTCCACATATAAATCGGTTTATTGGAATTCAATTATTTCAGCTTATATGTTGGAAATGGATATACATTTTGAAATACTGAAATGAAGAAATAGCATTGGAGGTGCTTGATGAAATCTTCAAGAGTTCATCATGAACTATACAAGGTATGGTAGTTAAAGGTTTTAATTTTTTAGAGTAACTTGAACTATATGATTTGAAATAGTTCAGTCGATGATGGTATCAAGTTTTCATCCGCTTCATTGTTTTGTCGTAGCTTACAGATCTGGAC
>BEHA01023594.1:223070-242431 GCA_002897215.1 Eschscholzia californica subsp. californica
AACTAAACAGAATTTCTGTTAGTCTATAACTAACTTTAGTTTTCTTCTAAACTCTACCTATAAATGGAGTTAGAAATTGTACTTAATATTCATTGAAATAAAACAGAATTCTTACCAAGGAAACTTAACATGGTATCAGTCTCAGATTAGATCCAAAATTAGGGTTTCCTTCTCTTGAATTCAATAGGAATCAATTCAACACCTCGTAAAATCAAACACAAAGCAAAAGATGATCAAAACTCAGTAAAATTCATCATCAGTTCTTAGTTCTATAGATAAATTTGAAGAAAGAAGAAGAAATATAATCAAGTTTTCAAGGAAAACTTACTGTTTCTTCAGACTTTTCTTCAAGCACGCTTCCACATTCAATCATGGCTTCAGCAAATCTTGGTAACCTTCCTCCTATCTCTTCTGTTACTAGTTTTATCACAGAGAAACTTGATGATTCTAACTATTTGATGTGGAAGGATCAAGTGGAAACATTGTTAGTAACATATGATCTTCTAGGGTTTGTTAATGGTACCATTGATCCACCACCACAACTAAAAATAATACATGGGGTTGAGCAAGTTAACCCTGATTATCAAATATGGAGAAGTAAAGAGAGTTTTGTCAAATCATACCTTAAGAGTACTTTATCCAAAACAGTCTATTATGATACATATGGACTGAATTCAGCTCAAGAAATTTGGGATTGTCTTAATCTTACCCATAATGAAGGTCTTGAGTCTAAGAAAGACCAACTTAGAAAGAAACTACAATCCATCAAGAAGGGAAATGTTTCAATTTCTGAATATCTCAGAGAGATCAAACAACTGGCAGATTCTCTTATATCTGTTAATGACAGAATTAGTGATTCAGACCTGGTCAGGATTGCTATTCAGGGACTTAGTTCAGATTATGATCAATTTATCATTGCCTTAAGAGCTAACAATGAACTATTGTCCTTCATACAACTTAAGTCTAGACTCACTCAACATGAACAGTGGCTTATTTCAAAACAAGAAGACCAAGAAGCCTATTATGTTAAGAGAACAGTGAATAAACAAGTCAACAAGCCATCTCCTTCATATTATAGGAACCAAAATTCTGCAAAAAGGGATATGTCTTCATCCCAACAGCAGCATATTCATTCAGATGACATCAAGCATAAGAATCAAAAAGCAGAGGATTTTGACTTTTCTACTGTCCCTTGTGGTATTTGCAAGAGATGGGGTCACTCTGCTGGGGTTTGTTACTTTAGGTTTATCAAAAACAAGTCTCACAGTGGATATCATACTGAATCTAAAAGTGAGCAGGAAATTCAAGGCTCAGGAACACCCAAGGAGCCTATTGAGTCTCAATCTTTTCTATATGAAGATGAATCCCTTCTAGAATGCAACAATGCTATTATATATGACTATGTGTATGAGGATGATGACTCTACTGATGTATTTCATGAATGTCATACAGCAATTTGTGTTGATAGTGATGATATATTTCTAGAATGTGAGTCAGAAATCATAAGTGATACAAATCAGACAAAGAATGATATTATTTTGCATGAAGAATGTCATGTTCTCACCTCATCACATAAGTCAGAAATTAAGGATCAAGCTTGGCTAGCTGACACTGGTGCCAGCAGCCATATGACACATTCAGCTGCAAATCTCAAGTCTATTCAGCCATATAATGGAACAGAGTCTGTCATGGTGGGTAGTGGTAATCTTCTCTCCATCTCTAGTATTGGTAATTCTCAATTATCAACCTCAAGTCATGATTTTACTCTAAATAAAGTACTTTGTGTTCTTACCCTCAAAAGAAACTTGCTGTCCATATCCAAATTTACAAAAGAGAATTCATGTTCTGTTCAATTCTCACCATGGGGTTACAATATTAAAGATATTTGGTCACAAAAAGTTCTAGCAGAAGGTCCTGTTAAGAACAATCTTTATCCTATAGAGGTTCATTCACATAATCTACATTCTGATCAGGCTCATGTGGCACATATTGTTACTAGTTTTGACATTTGGCATGCCAGACTAGGACATTCTCATAATGGGGTCATTAAGCAACTACATAAGGAGAATAAGATTGTTGTTTCTAACACCACAAGTAAGGTTTTCTGCAAATCTTGTGAATTGGGTAAGAGCAAGTGTCAACCATTTGAGACTTCTTCATCCACAACTAATACACCTTTATATCTAGTTCATTGTGATATTTGGGGACCAGCCCCTGTGTGCACTCCTAATGGAGCAAGATACTATATACTTTTCTTAGATGACTATAGCAAATATAGTTGGATATACCCAATGAAGCTCAGGTCAGACAGTATAAAGTGCTTTACTCACTTCAAGGCAACAAGTGAAAACTTACTCAAGACAAAAATTGTGTATTTCCAATCTGATGGAGCACCTGAGCTAAAGAAAGGTGACTTTAGGGATTTTTTGGATTCAAATGGTATTCTCTTCAGATGCTCCTGTCCTTACACTCCACAACAGAATGGTAAGGCAGAGAGAAAACACAGACACATCACTGAATCAGGTAATACCTTATCCTTTCATTGTTCCTTACCTAAAAATTTATGGTTTGATGCTTTTAATACTGTTGTCTACATTATAAATAGAGTCCCAACACCTACATTAAAGGGTTTTTCTCCCTTTGAGACTCTTTTTCATTTGTCTCCTGATTACACACAATTGAAAATTTTTGGGTGTGCTTGCTACCCTCATCTTGGAGAGCTTAGAAAGGATAAGCTCAGCCCTAAAAGTGTTCAATGTGTATTTTTGGGCTATAGTGCTGAACACAAGGGTTATAGATGTTATGATCCTGTTTCTAAAAGGATTTACATGTCTAGGCATGTTACTTTTGATGAGAACAATTTTCCCTATGCTCACATCAATAATTCTATGCCTAGTGGTGATCAGAATACTAGTTCTCAGATACTATTACCACTGCCTACTTTGGATACAAATCAGCCTGTCTCAACTGATTTGGGCACATCTAGTATTAACACTAGTCCACCAGCAAATATAGTATCTAGTTGTCTATATTCTCCTGAGTTGGGCATTCCTAGTAATTCTACTAGTACACCAGCAAACTCAACACAACAAGTCCAACAACAACAGACTGATTGTGTTATCACTAGAGGCAGAAATGGTATTGTGAAGCAAAAGCAACTTCCATCTGATTTTGTTGCCCACTATTCATCATCTCACCTATTAGATGTTGCTTTCTTATCCATTTTGGAGCTTCCTACTGAACCTACTAGTTATAAAGAAGCTTCAAAACATCATGAATGGGTGAAAGCTATGCATGAAGAGTTTTCAGCTTTACAAGACAATGAGACATGGTCCTTAGTACCCTCAAATGATAAAATGAATATTCTTGGCTGTAAGTGGGTGTTTAAATTGAAACAGAAAAGTGATGGGACTATAGAAAGATACAAGGCCAGATTGGTAGCAAAGGGTTTTCATCAACAAGAGGGTGTGGACTATGAAGAAACATTCAGTCCAGTTGTTAAATCCAACACTATAAGATTAGTTCTTTCTATTGCTGTCTCAAGGTCTTGGCAAATCAAACAACTGGATGTGTTAAATGTCTTCCTACATGGAACTTTAGATGAGGCAGTGTATATGATACAACCCCCTGGATTTGTTCAAAAAGGGAAAGAAACTCATGTCTGCCACTTACACAAAGCTTTGTATGGCCTCAAACAGGCACCAAGGGCCTGGTTCAATAAATTTGCAACATTCTTATATGCATATGGTTTTCAGAAGAGCAGATCAGATCAATCAATGTTTGTGATGCATAATAACTCAGATATTATGGTTCTTCTACTCTATGTAGATGACATAATACTTACAGGAAGTTCAAATACTCAAATTAGTACTCTCATCACTGATCTTAGCAGACAATTCAAGATGAAAGATTTGGGTTTTTTATCATACTTTCTGGGCATAGAGGTTACTTATGATAAACTCTCAAGTTCTATGATGCTAACTCAGAATAAATATACACTACAACTTCTCAAGAAGGCTGGGTTATTAAATTCTAAGCCTTCAAAGCTTCCTGTGTCTAGTGGACAAAGGGTATCTATTCACAATGGTGAAATTCTTTCCAATCCAACTGAATACAGAAGTCTGGTTGGGGCTCTTCAATATTTGACCTTAACCAGACCAGACATTTCTTTTGTTGTGAACTACACAGCTCAGTTCATGCATAGCCCTACATCAACTCACCTAATTTTGGTCAAAAATATTCTCAGGTATTTAAAAGGCTCAGTTGGTTCTGGAGTTCGATTATCTCCAAGTGATCTAACAACAATTACAGCTTTCTCAGACTCAGACTGGGCAGGATGTCCTGATTCCAGAAAGTCTACTGCTGGGTACTGTGTATTCTTAGGGTCGAACATCATATCTTGGAGTTCAAAGAAACAGGCGACAGTAGCAAAGTCCTCTACCGAGGCTGAATATAAAGCATTATCAACAATGGCAACTGAAGTTGTATGGATTTCTAACCTGATGGCCGAGCTTCGATTCCCTCTACAAAAACCATTCAAGCTTTACTGTGACAACATAAGCGCGAAATACCTTGCCTCCAATCCGGTATTCCACGCAAGAACGAAGCATATTGAGGTCGATTTTCATTATGTGAGGGATCTGGTTTCGGAAGGATTGGTTGTTGTTCATCATATTCCCACTCAAGATCAAGTAGCGGACATCTTCACAAAGGGTTTAGCTTTTGATTTGTTTCAGAAGTTGAGATCCAAACTAATGGTTCATCGTCTCTCTCTTCCCCATTCGTTTGAGGGGGGCTGTAAGAACTAGGGTTTGAGAGAACCAGATGTAATGAAATTAGGGCAAAGACATTATCTTTTATACAGTCAACTCGAGTCAAAGTCAATGAAGACTAGGGTTACGGTCCAAGTCCAAGTCAAGCAGTCCAAGTCAAAGCAGTCCATGAAGTCTGGTGAGATGGTCAAGCACAACAAGAAACGTCTATAGGCACCTGTAACAAATAAAGAATTAGTTAGGATAACTAACTAAACAGAATTTCTGTTAGTCTATAACTAACTTTAGTTTTCTTCTAAACTCTACCTATAAATGGAGTTAGAAATTGTACTTAATATTCATTGAAATAAAACAGAATTCTTACCAAGGAAACTTAACACAAATCAACCTCCAAAACTTATGGTAACTTACGCAAATCATGGACAAGACGTATCATTTCGCTTTGCTTTCGAAGGAATCCTTAGAGTTTTATTGCTCGTGTCTATGATTTTCTTCATAAGAAGGCAACTATCACATATCAGAAATAATTATGATATTGTTCCGTATATATCTCTTTCTATGCTTGGTATTCAAGTTTTTGGATATATCCTTCTGCTCTTGGCGGCTAATGCTGGGATCTTGTTCAAGTCCAAGGTATCAGAATTTTATAAAGGCACGTCCAATGTTCTTGAAAGCATCCCATTCTTGGGAGCTATATATCTCATTGCTGAGATCCTTTATCCTACAGCGCCTTTTATTCATTATAAGGCTTTCCATGGAGGTTCGAAGATCTCAAATCCGAATAATGTCTCTCAAGACTCCAGGCGCTGCAAACCCCCTCAACGATAAGATGGTTATCGTTATCACCGTGTTTTTGCTTATCTTTGGCTTTATAACTGCACATATATTTCGCGAAATGAACATCACTCAAATGTTGCTTGAATCAGAAGGATTTAAACCTTCAACATGAACAGTACCCGTAGGTCGACTTGGATGGTGGACATTGAGAACTTCGTTAATACTTCTTTTTTGCTTCCTCAAATTATCGGAAATTTTATATGGAAGATCGATGGTAAATCTTTGTGTAAATCTTATTACATTGGTTTTACTATATTGAGAGTTCTAATTTATGTCTATAACAACATAAGAGATCCTATCTTGGATCCTTACTCTCCTAACGACGGGCGTATAATTTCAACCCGGTTCATCTCCAAACCTGATATGGTTTCCGTTCCGATTGTTCTGGTTCTGCTTGCAACTGTGGTGTATGTTCAACAGAAATGGAGCTACCATGAGCTTAAGCAGAGGATATGAAGATATGAAACAGTAAGCTTCTTTTAGTCTAAAACCGTTTGAGATGTTTTCAGTCATGACTGTTTTGAAGCCTAATGTCGACTACAGGATGAAATTCTAGAATTTATACTAACTTTGTTAGTTCCTGAATTCTAGATAGAAATTATACATGTGTATCTTGTATGATCAGAGTTCGAAAATAAGATAATGATTGTTAATTTTGTTGTTTTTGTATCTTTTTTTTTCGTTTTTGTGGGTTGTCCAAGATTTAGCTGCTTCACAAATTCTAAAGCTAGACAATGTGGGATAATGATAATTTCTCTCCAAAAGCCCAGGCTAAAGTCACTGGGCGCTCGCTCTCTCTCTCTCCCCAAATTATCAAGTCCTGACACATTCATAATCCCTTGATCACTAGCTGCGATACCATGTTAGAGCTAACTTTCCTTCCAAACCGATAGGAACCTCCCAAGATTAGTTATAGCAAATTCTATCGACCCGGTGATGTAGGAAAATGCTAATATAAACCAGCTAAGAAAGTTTACTTTGTTAGAATTCGACTGGTGAGTCCGAAAAAGTAAGCATACTCTTGGACTTGAACTAGTCTGAGGTCAGGTTGAAGTGGTACTATAAGAGTATCAATCAACAGGATATTAATGGTGAATTACACTAAACAAATCAAAAATCAAATTGAAGGTTGAAGTGAACTATAAAACAAAAAATATACACACAAATACAGAAGAATGAAATTGGACAAAAAAAACTCTTATTAAGATAAGAAACTAATAATCTGAATCAACATGAATGAGAATTGCTTCAATGAATTACACTAACCAGAAGGTCTATAACTACAAAAATGGTACTAACAATTAACAAATTCAATTGAAGGGTCGAAGACAACTATATTAACAAAAAAATTGTAACAACCCTCTTTAGCAAGTTGTCGTAGAATATCAGAGAGGAATGAACAAGTTGGTCAATATCCTTTCATCAGATGGTCTTCGGATATTACAGAACAATGAACAATGTCGGTCAACCTCCTTCATGAAATGGTCTTTGAATATTACAGAACAACGAATAATGTTGGTCAATCTCATTCATGAAGTTGTCTTTGAATATCATTTAGTAATGAAGCTAGTTGGTGCCCCTCTTCATCTGCTTCGTCGAAAATGTTAGAGATATCAGATACATCATCTTTCAATGGCCAACGAAAATCATCTTCCTTATCTAAGAACGAAATATCATCTCTCTCTGCTATAAATGGAAGCTCATCTTCATTCGCTAAAAATGAAAAGTCTTCTTCTGTTAAGAATGGCAAATTATCCTCTTCTTCTTCTCCCATTTCGATAGCAGTGAAAGAAGTAACATTTGTGGCAGAAGAAGCAGCAGGAATATCAACACATGTAGAAGCAATGTCAGTAGAAGCAGCAACAACAGGGGTACTGGCTTCGGCTTCATTCGCTAAAAATGAAAAGTCTTCTTCTGTTAAGAACGACGAATGATTTTCTTCCATTTTGGTAGCAGTGAAATCAGTAGCAGTTGTGGTAGAAGAAGAAGCATGAACATTGAAACTAGTAGAAGCAGCAGAATTATCGAAACTAGTAAAAGCAGCAGAACTATTGAAACTAGTAGAAGCAGCAGGAATATAGAAACTAGTAGAAGCAGCAGGGGTAGAAGAATATTCAATAGGTTTGGCTGCCATAAACGAGGAGGATAATAATGGAGGAGGAGTGGCGGCTGCCGTATGTGAAGATGACGAGGTAAGTTCGTCAAGCCTTTTCCTGACATTATGCTCCAAACCCATCAATACATTTCGCAGGTACGATAATCTCTCGTAATCAAGTTTGCTTGGATCAATATGTTCCCACCAAAACCCAGCATCATCATTTAACTTCCTCTTCTTCTGAACCTGTCTCTCCTCTTTCTCTTCTTCTTCTACTTGAACTCCATTGATGTAATGATCGATAACAGAATCCACTGAGGTATTACTAAAGGTGAAGACATTACCAGCCTCGGAGAAAGCAATCACCGCAACTTCTCCATCATATTCTAAACAAATATCGGCAGCCTTCTTGAACAACCCTTGTCGTCTCTTAGTAAACGTCACGGTTCTCTTTGCTTTATCCTCGATCTTTTCAATCTTAATCTTCTTCTTCCCCATATTTTATTTTCAAGGGTTGATTTTTCACTGTGCACAGAAATATTATCAAGAAGTACAGATTTCTTAGTAAGATTTGATATTTCTAATAATGTTGAATCTAAAGATAGTTAATCTCAACAATTAAACTAACCCCCTCAAAGAAATACACCAAATACATTCACAACAAACCCTAAAAAGTAAACTATGTAAAGTACCAGTATGAGAAGATATACTAAAACCCTTAAACCCTAAAACCCCAGAACAAAAACTAGAAACTGGAAACAAGAAAGAAGAATGACGGGGGATATAGGGTTTTAAAGAGAGAATAGCAATACCTGTGTTAAGTTGAGAAATAGCAAAGTGGGAAAGTAGAAACTTGTTCCTGATTATTCTCTCTGATTGCTAAACCACTCGTTGCCCTAAATAAGAACGATAAGAACAGATTAATCTTCAGTGAATGGATCAATCGATTCAAGAATTCCTGATAAGATGAAATGCTACAACCCTAAATAGATCGATTCAAGAATTCCTTATAAGATGGAATGCTGAAACCCTAAATCAATCGATTCAACAATTCCTGATAAGATGAAATAATAAAACCCTAAATCAATCGATTCAAGAATGTGTAACAAAGAAAAATTGAAACATAAAAGGGTTTTTCAGATGTTCTTGATCAATGGGTTTTGTGATTCGTTTCAGACAGAGAGATAAGAAGTGAGTAGAAAGAAAATGCCCTAAATTAGAAAGTGGGGATATCAGGTAGATCTGAGTAGGAAAAGGAAAGATTAGAATATATAGTGAAGAGAGAAAGTGTGGTAAAATATGGAAACCGTTGGATCAACTAAATATCCACCGTTCATTCAAATTAGAATTGAAAGGGACCGTTAGAAAAATGGCGGAATGCAACGGCTATAATGAGTATTTCCAATCGATTCGAATTGGGAGAGAAAGAGGCCGAAGAATGAAATACTAAAAAAGAAATGGCGCCTATAGACCTGCCCTTATAAATACACCAACCACCATATGGATCCTTCCCTTCTCCTTATCAACCTCCTTAAAAACTTACTCTGAGAAGTGAACTCTAATTTTCTCATCGATGACTAAGAACACAAAAATGTTAAAACAAAAACGAGTATTTGTAAATTTAAAATTGTCAAGTTTCTAGAAGAACATATTTAAAATACAGAATTAGTTAGCAAGGTCCACGATTATTCCGTTAGTCAGATAGGGAGCTGGTCACGAAGTTAGAGGCTTAATTAATAAATAAATTTGTTTTATTTTGCTCATGCGTCATATTCTTCATGAATTTTGAGTATGACTCATACATTTGGTCAAAATAAAATTTAGATCCTTTTCAAATTTCAACCCATAAGTGGAAGAAATCCCACTGGCTTCCAGAAACAATCCATATCTACCCATATGTTTTTATTAGTGGAATCAAGGGTGTTGATTATCTTTCAACAAAAAGAAAAAAGTGTGTCGATTATCCTTTCAACAAAACAAAAAACTTATCAGCAAGATTTATGACTGAGAAAATAAGAAAAGAAAATCAAAATAAATAACGATTTTCCATATAAAATCTTTACTTCATGTCTAGTAACATTCATTGAGAAATTCTCAACTTATCAATGGACTGATAAAATGAGAGGAAAAAGTTCTACAAGTCAGAAGTAATCTTTGCTAATCAATACAAAAATCACCAATCAATCACTACTCCCCTCGACCTCCAACTGAACTTCTGATATACACTGTTGATTAAGTTATCTTTGCTAATCAATACAGAAATCACCAATCAATCACTACTCCCCTCGACTAATTCCAACTAAACTACTGATATACATTGTTGATTTTCGTATTGTACGTTAGATATATTTACTATGGACAAGCTAACTTAGGTATATAACTCAATGTAAAACTATAGGGGCACCGCAGTTTTACTAGCCCCAACCAAAACCCTCTTGACTTCTCTACTCACTTTCAGCCAACTTTTCGGTAAACCGACCCTCCAAAAAAATTGTTACGAATAAGGAATAAGGTCAAGATTTTTTTTTGTTGAAATTCAAGTCCAAGATTGGAAGGAAGTAAAAAACTATGAGCAAGGGTTGTTGTTGTCCCATGTGTTGTTTGTATTTGAGGAAACCAGTTGCTGGTTGCTGCTTTTGTTGGCTTGTATGATGTACTAATATTTTAAGCCACATATTAAGATGGCGTTTGTTTTGATAGCATAAAGGAGCTATATAAACGCCCTCCAATCTATTGCTTTGGGCCCCTTCCACAACTAAATTTTGTGAGGGTACTCGCTTATCGATCGATAAAAATGAGGCACCTATAAACCTCCCTTGTCTAAATATGATGTTTTTGATTCAGACTAAGGAGATATATAAAAGATAGGTACTAATCATACTTCAAAGTTCAGACAAGAATGTTAAACTAACACAAAGGGAATTGATTTTCTAAATGTGCACAGACAATAATGGAGGAAAATCGCACCTAGCTGAAATGAACGACAGACGCTTGCATTAGCACGATACGATTTTCTACAATTCATGCATTGCGCCAAGTTCATCGTCCGGACACTGGACAATACTTCTTTCTGTTAGGATACTCCTGTAATGAGGGGAAAAGGTTTAGTTGATAACCCTTTTTTCCCTGTGAAGATGTCTTTCCCATTGCCATACAGTAGAAACAACGCAGGCTGCAGTGATAAATAACAAGCATCAAGTGGTAGTTCCCATGAGATCTTATCTGTCTGCTTACTTTTGTGCTAACCATTCTCTTAGAAAATTGGATTCTTCGGGTTTGATCTTTGTACAAAAAAGCAAGAGTAACCTGAGAACATTCAACAATTTGTACCAATGATTTCATCAAGATTGACAAAAAACACACCTAAAATGATCTTTACTAGTGATTGGCATATCAACCCAAAGAAATCTTAAGTAACTGTTCAATAGTTCATAGGCATTAGGAAGCAAAATACCTTTAGGATTGTATTTGGGAAGATGATGCTATTATAGTCATGTACCGAGTATGTTCACTTCAATCGTGCGACTTTCGTTCTTTTCTTACTCCTGATAGCAGCATTCTTCGAATTACTCAATAAATGAGATGGAAGATCCACGATTAATGAAGGTCTTCCAACAAATGTTCTACCCCTCTTGGCAGTCCACTTCAATGGTAAATTATTTACTACACTCGATATACCATCACCACTTTGCAGTTCAACTAATCTTTGGATTTGGTCGTGCATTTGGATGGTCCACGCCATTGACTGGTCAAGCAATATTGAATCATCCACTGGTTTCCTCCAGATGTCAAGTATGATTTGTTCAAACGACTGAAACAACCTGGAGTTTTCGTAATCCTGACAGTTTTCACATACCATGTTGACCTTAATGACATGCTTGCATAAGTTTCCTTGCATTGACCAAGAACAGTCATATAGAGAAACTTCTGACCCAGGATTCCTGTCATCTAAGATAACAGCATTATCTGGAATTTGGAGAGCTCGATGCCATGAGGAAGCAAGATACTCCTCCTTTACATTCTGATAAGAACCAGTTTCATCAGCCACACGATCGAGCCAGAAAGTTGAGTGCAATTCAGTGGTCAGCTTGTGGACTAACCAATCAACCCGTTGGAGTGAACCCAGATGTGAATCATCATATAATTTAAGTTTCAGCTTCAAATGGTATGCTTCAATGGCACCAGCTGCTTCCTGACTTGCCAGCGGATGACTTTTCATAGTTGAACCTGTAATTGTGATCCGTTTGCCAGAACCAAGGGGTCTTTCTGTGGAAACCTCCACGAACAATCGTCGTTTTGTGATGGTTTTTCCGCTTCTCACAGCTGCTCTTTCCACACCTCCGGATATCTGGTGCCAAATCGTCGCCCGTTTCCCTATTTCTTCGATAATAGAGGCCCACCTTCCACCGTAGAAGCCAAGCGGCCTGCGTCCTCTTTTCTAAACCTGGATTTAATCCCTCGAGGGAGGGCAGCCTATCAAATCAGATCACGTATTCGATGATATGTCGTTCCGTCATGTACATGTATTCGGTCTTAAATTTGGATGTTCCTGCTCGTGCCCGGAGAGAGAATGGGCACGACCCACACATTGGCTCAATTCGACCTTCCACATCCAATTCTTCCTTCATTACAAGGCCCAGCTGAGATCATGGTGTTCCGAAGTTTCAAATTTAGTCCAAGTGAGATCAGCAGAAGAGAATTCCTCCTCTTGAGGATCCTGTAATCGAAGATCTTGAATTGATTCTGTAACTCCATTAATCTGCCTATAAAGTTATTCACTTTTAGTGTTCACAAATTAGTAAGTTCATTATAATAGCAATGAAGTCTCATTTTTTTCTTAACACACCCATTGCCATGAAAAAACTTCATGATGTTGTAAAGCAATCCTACATTGGTGAGTGTGGTGCTCCTCTTAAGAGGTTAAACACCCTTCCCTAGTGAGGCCTTTTAAAACCGTGAGGCCCAAGTGTACCAAAGCGGACAATATCACTAGCAGCCCGGAAGGCTGGTCCTCACCATCCTATAACACGTTATCAGCACGATTCGCTCTACTATGATGTGGTCTTGGGAGGGTGTGTTGTAAAGCAATCCCACATTGGTGAGAGACAGAAGTATGGTGCTCCTCTTAAGAGGTTAAGCACCCTTCCCTAGTGAGGCCTTCTAAAACCGTGAGGCCCAGGTGTGCCAAAGCGGATAATATCACTAGCAGCCCGTGAAAGATAAAGAAATATGAAATTCTCATTAAACCTTGAGTTTGTACATGATCTAGTATTTATAGTCACAGACTCAAAGAGAGAAAACTCTCAAAACAGAAAATACCAAATAGTAACAACTTCTAACTACTTCTTAACAACTTTTTAAGCTCTAACTTTCTTAACTGTTTTCATAACAGATTTATCTAAAAGCAGCCACTACTTCAACTTAACACCATCATTTACTTTGTAGTTAACACCCATAATACACCATTACTCTTAATACTCTAACAGCCCGGAAGGCTGGTCCGCACCATCATATAACACATGAGGAATTTTCTGAAGAAATGGGTTTTTTATTTTATTAAAGGGGTACTTTTTAAAATGCAGAAGAACTTGATTGTTCTCAATCACAAAGAAGTTTCGAAATCATCCCAAAGAAAGTTACCAAATAAGGATAAAAGCATATAATATGCCTAAAACTTAAACCTTAAACCCTAACTAATCGTCTAAGACCGAACGTAACACAACAATTCCTAAGGGAGTTTCGACCTTCTGATATTGCTCTGAAAATGAGAAACTAATACCAGAATTCACAAAAAAAGAATTGAACAATAATCAATATAAACAGTAAAATGAATACCCCTTTCTCCCGGGAACCAGATGAACTGTTTAAAGCCTCTAGCAAGAACAACACTGAGGGGATACTCACGGCTGTATGATGTATACCTCTTAAGCCTTAATAGGAAGCCATTAAATGTGTAATTACATTGGGACCTACAACTACCAACGGTCATATTTCCACAGCTTTCAAAGAGTAAGTCTATATCCCCAAATTAAGAAATAAAAATTTAAGATAATAAACAACTAAAATAACATTAAAAAAAAACAGTTCTAAAGGCGTTTAGAAAAACACCAGTACATCCATCTAGAGAATCTGATCGGAATAAGTTGGTAGTCGCCGGAAAAAGTTAATCGGAACTGAAGGCATGTCATCACGAAATCTTGGGTGGCGCAGATAGTAAAATCCTGAACAGAGTATGAAAGCCTTGAAGGGCACAGCATAGAAAACCAAAGATGCCAATAAGCAAAACACCACAAATATCCCTGTGGCACGCGGATCCCTCCAATTCATCAATGCCTCCACACGCTCACCTTGGGCTGCCACATCGCCAAGTAATGATTGGGCACGACCCGCTAAAGCCCGTAACCGATCGTACCTTATGCGGACTTGATCAGCCGATCTTGTAGATGGAAATCCATCGAATTCTTCGTCAAGTTCATCCGGTCCCACTGCATCGACATAGGATAATCGCGGATCCATATTTGTAGGTAATCTGTGTCTGAATCTGAATCGTAACGCCACGATGAAGAAAGCATACATGAAGAGAGTTGGGAGGACCAAGTGAGGACATAAAACTACAGCAACAAGTAAGAGATGTACTAGAACAGTAGTAGATGGATTTATCCAGGTGCGAATTCCATCTAACCATCGAGCTAAAGAAGCCGCACGTGACAAACATCCAACAACTCTAAACCAATTAGCTTTACTTCGTCTCATACTCCACACGTGCGAATCTGTATCTAACATATACTGAACCACTTCTTGACCCATTGGTGGTTCTGACCTCGATAACCGCATAGTAACGATTCGCATTGCTGTGTGCCGTAGGATGTCTTGTTGTGCGGGACCCAATGGTTTCACATAGTGCATACGTGGCAACATTGGGTTGCTATATGCTTGGAGTAGGTTCATCCATGATGAACATGAAAATCTAACGGCTAATTCTATCTCACCCATCTTCTTCGCCCCACCTGGTTGTAACACAGTGAGTGAGTAGGAGTTCATGTACACCCGATTCGTATCAAGAGTAGCCAAGCGTATACGTATTTTTCCAATACGCACATCTCTCCCCGGCTTACCAGTTTCATCCTTTTTATACCTCCCATTATCAAATACCCCAATAGTTAATACGGTACAAGGATCGAATACATCCCACGTGTACTGCTCGTGCCAACGTGGATTGAATCGATCTAGAATTGTGCGTGTCCGGACCCACTTTGGTCCATACTTGGCAACCACGTAAGCATCTGTCGTCCCACGTGTTCCATCTTTTGTCTTAACAGGGAGGAGATTAGTGGCCCCACGAATTCCAACCTCGAGCAACCCAATAGGAGGCTTTGATAATTGCTTAGCAGCGGCACGAACATCACTAGTCACGTGAGCAGCTTCGTCCAACACGTGATACCCGCCTTCCAAACAAATCCGCACGTGAATACGACCGGCATAAGGTTTGTTCTCATCGCCGATCAAATTGAACCACCTCGATCTTCGTTCAGTACGATCATCGAGTCTACGATCAACGGTTGGTACGTGAACTTTAGCATGACCAACGGATTGACCAGCTGATATATCTTCCACGCTCATAACCAAAAACGGCTCGAACGGCTCAGCTGCTACAAAAACAAGATCTTCATTCCAAGTCGGATTAGCGGAGCTGGATGAGCTGATTGAACTCCTCCCAGTCTTAAAAACCTGCCCACCTAGTTGAGCCTTCACGTATAGGTCAGGATTCCGAGCCTTACCTTCGGCACCCGAGCCAAGCTGCAAATCCTGGGTTTGGATAACCGTTAACCTCAAATACCATAGCTTGGGAGAAAGATATACCTTAGCTCGAGTTTCCGGTATTAATCCGCCGGAATCTGACTGCCAAGCTTCCTGAAAAGCTTCATCGGCCTGAGTTCCGATCCAAACTGCAAGCATAACGTCAGTTCCGGACGAATTATCAGAACCTTCTAGTGTATACCATTGAGGAGCAAGAGGACTATCTGGTGGAACTCGTTTTGGTACTTCTTGAAGATCAAAAGAAACAGTACCAAGAGAATCTTCAGTTACTGTTGTAGTTGTTGTACTATTATTATTCTCATCGGTTGTTACTGTTTCTGTCTTCTTTTCCGACCAAACTGAAACTTCTAAAGCTGTTGAATTTAGGGCTTCTTTATCAAAAGCAAAAACTTGATCCCAATCTTTTCCGGTAACACATTTTGTACGGATACTATGAGTTCCGATCACGAGTTTTGTGTATGTTGTTAATCCGGTTTCTTTATGTTTAGCTTTTACTACTCGAACATATAAAAATGGCATACGATCTACTAAATCGTAAGTACTCCGGTTCCGATCATTTGAACTGAGTGAACTCAGTTCTAGATCTTTAACGCCGGAATCATGAGGTTTAACTGTTACCTGTTTATGTTGTTTCACTTTCTCTTCAAGAACAAGAGGCGGATCTGTTGTTTTCTCAGCTGGTGGCGCCGCCGCCGCTCCTTCCTCCTTTGACTTTGAACTCTCCGGTGGTTTTTCTTCTTCCTTCTTCTCCTCCTCTGTTTTTTCCTCTTTTTTTTCTTCTTCCTTTTTCTCCTCTGTTTTTTCCTCTTTTTTCTCTTCATCTTTCTTTTCCTCTGTTTTCTCCGCGTCAGTTTTGTCAGTAGCAGCGGCGGCGGAATCAGCAGCAGGCGGTGGTGGTGGATCAACATCGACATAAGAGATTTTCAATCCGATCTCACCTTTAATCTGAGAAAAAACACTCCTTTTCTCTAATGGATAATAAACTAAAGTTTCAGATCCAGATTTTGCAAAACTAGCACCAGAAATCTTAACTTTACCAAGAAAAGTACTTCTCTTAACTGTATTCTTATCATTATAAACATTAACTTCTAGGGTTTCAGAAGCCATTGTATTTGGATCATGAACTACAAATTCGATCTTTTCATCCCATTGAGGATTCAAATCACGAAATAATGTCTTAGTTCTTCTTCTCTGTCCATCAAAATCAACAAGAACATAAGCACTAGCAGTTCCTTGACCATCTTTTGGCATCAAATTTCTAGCATTACAAATTTCAATCACAAGCTTTCTACTCCCCATGATTGATTTTCACACCTCACACCAGAACTAAAATCCCCAATCTGAAAATTAGGGTTTATGTACTAAAGAAAAAAAAACAAACCCTAGAAAATCTTAGAGATTTTGTGTGAGAAATGAAAATTTTGATGAACTTTACACAACGGTAACAAGAATTTGATTTGATTACTTGGGAAAGGTAAGAGAAGTAGACTACTATTTATAAAGAAAAAAGAAATAGTTTATTGACACGCCAGATAGTCCCACGTCAGCTATAATAAGACACGTATATGACCTCGAATTGCGGAAAAATTAACCTGTAGCGAGGAGGAGGAGATCGTGGGGTTGGGCTTGATCTGCTGAATCGCGTGTCTGGCGCTGACTAGGGTGTCTTAACTCTGTGTGCCGAGTCGGATCAAATAATGACGTTTTAGACCTTATTTTTTGTAGATATCTACGGAAGTACCATCCGATAGGCGTATCCGTATCTTTGATGATTGAAACTGTCGCTTTTGGTTAACCATGAAAATCTCATGGAGTAAATGGTACAATTCATAATTTCTATGCTTCCAAAACCCTAACTAACTATAAATGGAAGAACAAATCTTTGTCATACTGCAAGTATTTTCCAACTGTTAGTATTGATATTTTTTTTGTTATGTTGTTCTATTAGATAACGAATCATGAAGGATAAAGTTTTTTTTACGATATATATTATTCTACCCGATATAATATTCTAAGAAAATTGAAATAATAATACACGAGATATCTTGAAATTCATTTTTTAGATGTTTTATATAATTAGTTTTATTCGGTAATATTCAGACACGTTGATCTTACAGTTCAGATAGACCAACTTATTTCACTCCTACCACCATCAAACATATGATTTTGAGAGTTGTGACATTTTGTGTGGTTAATATGCATATTATGAAATCAACATCTCACATGTGTAAATTATAATAGTTTACGATATCGTAAGGTTGGAGCGATTGTCAGGTGGTATTACTAAATTCACAGACAGTGTATTTCAGACTAAACCGCATACTGAGCTCATTGAATCCACTATATGTATGGTATGGGTTCACAATTATGCGACTCTTCCTACATTCTACGCATATACTAACTAAGTCATATGGTATGGGTTGCACATATTTTTGAGGTTGATATGGATAGCCATAGGCTCTTGTTCTTTTTCATTTCACATGTTTACGAGGGTGCTATGCATAGGTTTTTATGTAATTACGACTATTAAAAGATGCCATTTTCTATCATTGAAAAATGGATATATATATAAGAAATAGATTTTCCCCATAAAGATGAAAATAAGAAAATCAAATGCTTTGGATTTTTCCTCAAAAGGGCTTCCTCTTAAATTGTAGAAAAAGGACATAGTGCCACTTGCTTCTCTGCCAATATGAACGTTGCTTTGTTATTGTGCTCAAATCATGCATTTATTTCATAAATCCTCTGAAATTTCCCTTCTATAGTACACCAAATAAACTATAGAATACTTCATCAAAAAAAAAAAAAAAACTATAGAATGATTATTTTAATCTCCATAAAGGGGGTTTGTTTGGTAAGTGTATTCATTGGATATTAGTTTTTAGCACAACAAACATTACTTTTTGTAATGTTAATGGTTGGGGATGCTTATCCGACCGTCTCAAATGACTATGCGAGGTAATTCTTGACGATTTCCTTACTGTGCACATCCAAATCTTATTCTAAGTAGAATTATTGTACTCTTAACAAAAAAAAAAAAAAAAAGTAGAATTATTGTATAAATTATGACATTGTTGTAAGAAAATGTGTGGCTTAACCCATACATATATATGTTGTAGATTTTAGGTGTCGTTTGGCAACACTAAAATAAGTTACTTTTTTACTTATTTAAGTAGAAAAGTCAATAAGTTAGTTTGGTACGCAAAAATTACCGACTTCATTTAAGTTAAAATTTGACTTTTTCTTGAAGTTAAAATTTTTAGCTTTTGACTTCAAAGTAAAGTAACTTTTCTTTGAGACATGCATGAATTTTACTTGACGAATTATTTTTTTGTCTATCTCCACTCCACTACCCAACTAAACTTCTACCATACATTCTACCCTCACCACCACCACAAGACGCATTGCACCTCCCCCACCACCCTACCTCAACTACCACCACCACCACCACCTTCGTACCACCACCACCACCATACACCACCACACCTCGACAATAACCACTTTGTAGCTCCACCACTACCACCTCACCTTCACCGCCACCACCACCACCACCGTACTATCACAGCCACCGCTACCACCACCACCATCATACCTCCATCGTTACCACCTGCATACCTTATCCATCACCGTACCACCTCCACCATAACTCTGTCACTATCACTCATATACATTATCCACCACCACCACCACCGTATCCCAACCACCACCGTATCTCCACCATCACCACCACCGTACTTCCACCACCGTCATACTTCCGCTACCATCGCCACCATCATACCTCCACCACCACTACCACTAATATTACCACTACTTCGCATACACGAGTAATTGTGTAAATC
>BEHA01023594.1:243243-255545 GCA_002897215.1 Eschscholzia californica subsp. californica
GGTAAAAGTTACAAGTAAAATCATAAATTTAATTTTTACTCGATTTGGTTATCAGCGTGTGCACATGTACATAAATTATTGTATTCAAGTTAACTATGAGATAAGGATAGTTCGTGTCTAACATAGACGAAGGCAGATGTTAAACGGTAACTATTTACTCTGTTTAATATTGTTTAGTACAAGTGTACAACATCCAAAGCCTAATTGTTCTAAATGCGAGTTTTAACTTGAAAAAATGTCAAAGGCCTTTAGGTAAACATGGAGAACTTTTGCTCAGGAATAAAGCTAATATCATAGAAATCAAGTGTTTATTTCAACAAGGGTAGTAGGTTTTGGGTCTTCTGTACTTGTTTATAATTTAAAATCCATTTGGGAGACTAGAGGAAGACTCCCACTTTCACAAACTGGAACTTTCACATCTCCTTAACTTGACATACATACTTTAGAGGAAGTCATTCTTTAACACACCAAGGAAAAGTGGTGTAAAGTGGTGTCTCTCATGAAAAATAAAAAAAGGAAAAGTGGTGTAAAGTGGGTCGGGCGGAGCAACTTGTGCCCAACCCGACACTTTGGCGGGCTTCAGATCAGGCCCAAGCTGCGTCAGCCTCCTAGCTCAATGGCTTCAGAGTTTCAACAGATATCAATTTGGCTAATCTAATAGACATAACAAATTGATATCTGTTGATCCTATGCTAAGTACAAGCACTCATTAGAAGATTTAGCATAGAACCCACGGTCGACTAGTATTTGGTGTAAATGTTCAGAGCATAGACCCATGGTAGCCTAGGCTCGAGTACAATGACGCTATTGGTAACCAAATTGATATCTGTTGAAACTCTCAAACTAACACAAATATGATACATCCTTCAACCCATGACCGTTAATCTATGTTCCTCTGGAAACATGCAAACCGACTATTGCCATACTTTTTTACTTTGAGAAACCTATCTAAAACTCCAATAAGGTGTCCAAATAGGTGAGTAGGTGACGATATTTACTGCTCATTCATTCGTTTTCTTCTCTTTTCCATTAGAACCTGGTAAATTTATTCGGTTATTAGTATCTAATTTTTCTGTAAATTATCACGCATAAGGTCTCCCTTTTTCTTCTGGAGAAATCTCCTTTTGTTACGGTCCTTATGATGCTTTTTTGTGGTTTGCAAGTGGACATACAATGATCCTCTTCGATCAAAATACAATGCGAAGATCGCAGGAATGGATCCACCTATAGAGAAACCCAGAGGAAGCAAGAAATTGAAGGCTTGGGACACTCGATAAAACATTGAACTCGAAGTATAAAAGAAATGGCTTATAGCGATGGATGATATTATCTACTAGAAATGGCTAATAATGATTCCCAAATCAATTTTAAGAGAAACCTGTTTTTCGCCTTCGGACGGTCCGAAACAATTTCAGTAAAATTTGGGTGGAACCGGGAGAAAAAACGGACTTTCAACGGAAAAACTCTTAGTAAGGTCAAGGTCCAAAAAATCTCGGCATGCGGTCCTAGACCGAATGGCCCAGGATAACCCTTGGTCAAGGCCCGATGGGTTTGTTCTAGGCAATGGCCTCGGTGGTGTATAAGTCCGGCCCAAGCATAGTTCGGCTTAGGCCAATAGCTTGGGTCGTCCCTAAGCACGGTCTGGCCGAGATCAGACGCGTCTAGGTAGAGGCCATACGCATCTTGGTTTCGATTTTGTCCCAGGATGCGTATGGCCAACTGTCGAGACATCATAGGTCGTCTCAAACGCGTCTGGCCCATGGCCGAATTCCTAGGTCATCTCGGTCTAAGACCGAGATGCCTAAGATAACCTAGCCGCGTCCTAGATGCGTCTGGTGGAAACCTATGCATCTCGGACCTAGACCGAGACATCGGTGGATTTCCTGTGGCGCGTCCTAGATGCACCAGTGAAGTTCGGGCACGCCCGTCCAAGACGCGTCCTTGCCAAGAATAACAACTTCTAAAATTTGCAGCTTCCATAAAAAAAATTTCTTTAAGCAGTTGTTCCAACTTTTAGAAAAACTTCTAAAATCGCAAATCATCAAACTGTTAGGATTTTAACCCATCTACTAATGTTTATAGCGGATTAAGACATTATATGTCTAACATTAGTATCCCCAGGATCACATGCATAAGCCAATAATACTAAGTAAATAAAACTAGTTTGACGATTACTTTAATCGCTAGTTTTTCCCTCGAACCTTTCCAATCGCTGTTGAGAAGACCAAGAACTCCAGACGCCGCTCCTCCACTTGGGGCACCGAGCAATCAACTTGATCTCCCACCTTGTTGTTGGCTAGAACACTAATGGTGGTTGGATGAAGAACTCCTTCTTCTTTGACTAGATAAATAGTTGGGAATTTGCTCACTTTCTCCTCTCTACTTGATGTTGTAGAGTAAGAAAGCTACATAAGAAATTCCACACCTTATTCTCTGCCCTAAGGCTCTTTATATAAAATCTTAATAAGAATCCACCTCTAATTAGGTTTTCTAAAGACCCTTTAGAATAAGATTTAAGGAAATTGCCGAAAATAGCAACTAGTTGATATTTTCTCAATTCCTTGAGGAGGTGACGTCCAAACCCAGCCAAAATTAGCACATCTAATTTTCCTTATCTCAGGAACCGACCCTCCAAAAATCATCCCAATCCGAGCCCTAAAAGTGCTCCAATCGGTTTAAGCCCAAAACCCCGTTTTCGGGCCTTTTGTACTATCTTTGCTTAATTTCTCTCTAGGCCTATGAGATATGTTTATAGGACACTCCCATAGTTATATCTCACTCCCACTAGTCATATCCTCCGATCAAATTGACGCTCTTATGTGTAACATGTTGTAGGATCCGGTCGAAGTTAGCCGCGAATTATTTCGTAATTCGACGATCGTAGTTAGTTTCTAGCTAAACACTACGACCCCTAAATCAACCGGACTTGATGATCTTCCTCATCAATTGACCTAGTTGAAAAATTGCTCGCATTGCATTCTTGGTCGAAGGACATCTTCTTCAGACTCCCACTTGTACTTAGAACAAGTGCGATGTTCGATTCCCGTGTCAATTTGTATCTCATCTGATACGTCACGTCATTTAGACTTTCTTGATATCCGAGCACAACTGTAAAAGACAAACGATTAACATTTAATCCGTTTGAGCGTGGCCACGCATTTTTCAGTTGTTACTCATCAAGTGGCCTTGAGACACTTTGTACCTAATGTGATTAGGATGACACAATCCATTCTTGTACTCCCACTTAAGTTCATGTTTATCCTGTCCTTCCCAGTATCCGCCTTTATAACCTCGTTTTACGGTGCGACGTTTAACAGAACCAAAGTCGGACATTCCTTACATAAGATGAGTGGAGTCTTAATGAGAAGAGTTTGATGTTCATCACGAGTGATGTACTTCTCATTTGAGGGTTATCCAGTGTGTAAACCTTTCACACACACACGTAGTCGAATTGAATACTCCTATTCTATAGCCCATGAAACTGCGCTATCTCATCGACTTCACGTGCTAGTCTTCCTTAGTCGTTGTCCATGCTACGACCTGGACTAGGGAGATGATAATAAATATTCCAAGTTCACTTAATAGGATTTCATTCATCAGATCACGTATCTCACAACCTATTCGGAATGTTTTATTATCCGTGGACTGTCGTTCAAATACTAAACCAAATTTAGACGACGATGAAATAATTAACTTATTTTCGATAACGAGAGTTTGTAAATTTGAGCCTCTTCCGTAAACTCCTTTTTACCCGCTCAATTTACTTGTCGAGGTTTGTCTATAATATGCCTCATGCCTTAGACTTAGGTATGACTCTCATACTTTGTCTTAGGTGACAGTTCAGTTTGACTACAGATGTAGTCCGTTTTAAACTTTGCTAATTACCAATTAATTTGAAGATTGCTTTCTTCAACCTTGATAATTGCTAGTAACCTTTTACTAGTATTAAGGCTTAATTCTTTTGTAGAACTTGCAACAGTTCCCGACTTGAAACACTTTCAACCTACTTTCCTTCCATGCCTGGAAGTTTGCAATGATGACATGTTCAACTTTAGTACTACTTCATCCTACATCCTTCTAGGATGTTACAAGTAGTGTTTCGGATTCTCCAATCCGAGTTTGGATGTCTAAATGCTAATCCTACATGACTGAATCTATATTTTGTACATAAATGTCTCTCTCATGCATTGCTTGCTCATCGGTGTCTTTTACACTCCGAGTCTTGCAACGCTCTCTATCATGAGTTTTTGGGTCAAAATTCTTATAGACCTTTCTGAGTCTCAGATTTTCGTATTTTGGATCTCAAGAATTTTAGGGGTATTAAGTTCTTTTAATCCTATCATCTCTTCGATATATGTGATAATGCACAAAATGTCCAGACGTTGACTAACGTCTGAAGAGTCAAAGATCAGACCAGAAGTCTCTCGGAACAGCTCGGCTTAAGGCAGCAGGACAGCTAAATCCCCTGATGGTCCACCGCACATTCCCTTAACTGGGAGGTCGGCCAGAAGAAGCCAACTCTGCACAAAACGCCCTTGGCATGAACAGATCAGTCCTGGGATCTCTAAAAGAATGAATGGGGGTCTATACAGGTTCGGCCCATATCTTACGCCCAGAACTTGAGAGATATCAGTGCTCGCAACCTAATGAATTAATCCCAGACTTCTTAGACAGATCTGAGTCGGCCACATATCTTGAAGTATTTAAGTCCGATTGGACTCCACGTATCTAAAGGAGGAAACTTCTCCTTTAGAGTCTATCACTCCGGCAAGATATCAACGAAGTATCCTTGAACTTAGTCTGATGGTGATAATCTTGATTGTGGTATGACGATGTTGGTGGTGGTTTTTAAGGTAAATGGGTAGTGATAATTTTTATGGTTGTGGTAGTGAAGGTGTGGTGGTGTATGTTTAATACTCGTGACGGTGGAGGTAGAGGCGGTTGTTTAGTTATAGTGAGGAAGAGGGGTGGGTGATGGTGGTAAGAGAGGTTAGATGGTGGTCTAGAAACTGACAAAACTTGAGGTTGAGAGAAATTAAAACTTTAAAAGAAAGTTAAAATTTTGATTTTAGATGAAGTCGATAGCATTTGGGTCACTAAATAGATAAGAGACTTATTTATTTTTTGTTGTCGAACTACGCCTAAGTTGTGCCAACTAAAGTAGGATAAAAAATATAATTAAATAAAAATATGAATTGGGTGGGCTTGAATCTGAGTTGTTTGGTTTCCTTACCAAATCATTTTACCAACTACGCTAAAGTAGACAATGTGTTATTCCTAGAATTTCTATCTAAATATATAAATAAAACCGAAGGCCCCAATTACTTCAACTTTTTGCGTTTTCCCAGGAGACCCTGGGGCGCAAAGCTGCGCTTTGCTCGCTTTGTCCCCAGGGATGGCCCTGCCAAACCCCAAATCACTTGATTGAATCCTAGACCTGGGATGTATATATATATAGAGAGAGATGGAGAAAGGGGGAAGTATGGTGATGGTAGTGGTGGTGGATGAGAAAGGGGAAGAAGATTATAAAAACATTTTTTTGTTGATGGTCGTGGGCGACCATCCGTCGGTGATGATTTTATGACGAAAAAAGCGACCAATGATAAAGAAGTTACTAATTTTGAATCGAAGGGTAAAAAGGAAAAGAAAAGTTTGATGTGAAAGTTAACTAACAATTGACTGGAAATACTGAAAAGGGGGCCAAGTTAGAATTTGGTCATCTTTAGGGGGTCATTTCGGTGAGTTAGTCATCTTTAGGTTGCTGAAATGGAATTAACCCTTAAAAAATTGGTTCATTGCATACAAAGTATTAAGAATCCAAGTGAAAAATTCTTACACTTTCTGTGTCTTATGGATTTTCCTATACAAATTCAACTACGTTTGTAAATCGAGTTTATGTTTGTAGCATTTGGACTTTTTATGCTCCACCTCTTTGGCAACTTTTCTTTTCTGGATCGGGGCATCACTCAAAACACCGTTATTAGTCCTTACCGAATAGTCGGTTTGCCACAAACACAAAAGACATAACATGAAAATCGTCAAAATACTACAAACATAAAATCGGTTTACAAAGATAATACAAAACTCTAACAAAAATTTACAAATTCAGGCTGCTTTTCTTGGGGTTCCTAGCAAACAATTACATGTACATCGTACCACATTTTCTCTGGTTTTCGTCTTCCTTGTCGGAGACTCGACATCGTACCACATTTTCTCTGGTTTTCCTCTTCCTTGTCGGAGACTCGAGGACCATAGGCCCCTTTGTTGGTGGTAAAGTTCTATGTCTCGGGCTAATTCTTAGTGTAGGTGTTTCAGGAGCAATATCCTTTTTTTTTTAAACCATTGAAACCCTTTTCATTCATAAGTGATTAAATCACTGATTTACATGGATAATTGGTAATTCCTCTCTGTTCAGCGACATGAGAGTTACATAAGTAAATTCTAAGAACTTCGAATGTAAAGTATCCATGAGGTGAGAGAACTTGGACTAGACTCTGACGAAAAAGAAAGAAAAAAGATGAAAGGATCCTAAAGATCACGAATAAAAGGACCCTAAAGGTCAACAAAACATAAAATAATACAGAATAAAGAAAAACTCATTTAAATCTCCGTCACATTCGCCGGCAAACCGCCATTGTCGCCGGAAACCGTCGTCGGAAAACCGCCGTCATCACCGAAAAACCGTCACCACCCTAGAAAAAAACCGCCATCATCAACTCTTGAATAGTTGGATTTCACTTCCTACCATGGTTCATAATCTTGTCTTTTCTTCTCACATAGTTCATAATCTTCTTTTTCATCTTCTTAATCAACATCTTTGTTAGAAGAAACTCACAACAAAATAATTAAAACAACCAAGAATAATAGAAAAATGAAGTAGTTACATTCATTTTCATTTAATGAAGAGAGGTAGAATAGTTGTTCTCTGTGTACAAAAGTAACGAGATTGAAGAATAAATATGTTGTGAGAATGAAATAGATCATTATGGTAGTTATAATGGTTATGGGTAGTAGTGATTTTGGGAGAAATTGCAGAAAGGGTCATGCTCTTTAGTGAAAGATGAGCGACAAACAGAGAAAGTAAACGTTCTTCTTCTTCTTACTTTCTCTCTCTAGAGAAATGGAAGATGAGAGAGAAAGGATTGAAGATATAATATGTACATATAAAAGAGGAAATTCCGGCGAAGGGAGTCCCTTCACCGGAAAAACTAGAAGATTAGATTGGCAGAAGTTAGAGAGAGAGAAAGAGGTTTCCTTCTTTTTCAGAATATTTACCCAGGAGCAATATCCTTAGTAGTGCTTGAAGATCCACCATCAAAGTTCCTTTTATTATGAATCTTCAATTTCACCTTTTTATCAGAATCTGAAAAATGCTAGAAAAACATTAAAAGAGAATCTTAAATCTGATTTATTCTATATATAGAAACGAAATGAGAACATTTTAATTTCAGGGTTTTAACCAAAATAATAGAGATCTAGGGGATGAGTTTTTAACCCAGCTTAGGGGTTTAAATTAGTGGAATCTGTAAAATGCAAGCCAAAAGACAAAATCTTAAATGTCCAGGATCTAAAAACCGAACGGGAGAATTTCAAGTTTAGCGTTTTAACCAAAATAACATAAAATCAAGGGATGGTTTTTAACCAAGTTTAAAGTTTTATTATCTCTGAAATCCAATAGCCTAAACATCTGACAAAAATTCATTGTAAACAAAAAAAAACCTGTTATAACCAAAAGTATCCGAGTTACAGATTCGAGAAAAAAAAAACAAAATTTTGAAGTGCTACCTGATTTCTTACCATAAGCCTACATTTATGAAGAAATATAGATTAAAAAAAGGTTATTTCCCAAATGGCCCCTACTTTGTGACCAGCTTCCCGCTGGCCCCCCAGATTAGTAAAAATACTCATATGGCTCCCTTTTGTCAGTCATCGTTAACTTTCCGTTACTCTCTCACCTTCATCTCATTTTCTCTCTCCGCCACATCATTTCACAAGCCACATCATCGTCTTCCCCGCAGGGTTCGCCGACCGGCCAAAATTTCCGGTCGGCGACCTTTATTTTTTTTCTCTCTCTAAATTTTTTTTGATTTCTCTCTAAGAACTCCGGCGAAGGAACCCTTCCCCGGAGTTCGTGAGAACAGACCAGATCTGTTCTCACGAACAGATGAACTCCGACAAAGGGTTCCTTCGTCGGAGTTCTTAGAGAGAGAGAGGGAGGAGAGAAATAAAAAAACAAATTTTTTTTTTAGTGAAAAAAAAATTAAAAGTCTCCGGCCGGCAAACCCTGCGGGGAAGACGATGATGTGTCTTGTGAAATGATGTGGCAGAGAGAGAAAATGAGATGGAGGAGAGAGAGTAACGAAAAGTTAACGGTTACTGACAAAAAGGGATCATATGGGTATTTTTGCTAATCTGGGGGGTCAGGCGGGAAGCTGGTCACAAAGTAGGGGGCCATTTGAGAAATAACCCATTAAAAAAGGCAATCTAGTTAGGAAGAAAGTTACCGTAGAGAGAGGGAGAATGGGTTTGTTTTGTTGATGAAGAAAAATGAAAATAGTAAACGGTGAGTTTTTAGAGGGATGGTTTTGATAGATTTGAAAGGTTTTTTTGTATAGGAAGAACATTGCTTAGTATATGCACTGCATTAGATAGGCATAGCATTGGTTTTAGTACAGGCAGAGGTAAATCTTATTTGTTTCTAAAATATTTCAAATTAAATTAATTGCGATAAAAAGATTGGTCCTTCTCTACAACTTTACACGGTAAAAAAGATACAGAAACCCCCAAACCCTAATTGATTAACAAAGTACTCATCTCCATTTCGGTTCATACCTCTTATTAGTTTGATTGATTTCTCCATGTATTTCAAGGGTCTCAATACTGGTAATAGTAATTCGAAGATTTCAACTTCATTAACAACTACCAATTTTGCAATGAATGACACAAGCAAAGTAATATGAAGATTTCGGCTTAGCTTAAAAATTTATGATGAAAATAGTGAATTTCAACAAGAACCACTAAAAAATTAAACATTTTTCGTCCACATCAAATGAAATATCGTGTATTTCGTGTGTATAGAATAGTGGAAAAATAAATCAATTTCAATTTGTTGTCGTTTTCATTCAACCCGATCGAAAATCCTCTATTGGAACAAAAAACGACTTAAAACCTTAAAAATATTTATTCAACCATATCTATATAACAAAACACAATGTTTTGTGCTGACTGGGACAAACCAAATGATAGATCTAACCGTCCGTTGTATTTTTTTCTCAGATATTAGCTATTAGATCTCTTACCTACCTGAAAAAAAACACAATTCTTTCACCCATTCACTAAGTCTATTATACAAACCCACGATAAATTTTGACCGTTCAATTTCCACAGTTGAATCTCAACCCTTAGTTCTTATCTCAAATTATAACCACCATCATAAAATTAATGACAGATTAATTTTATACTAATGACCATTTTCACAATTTATTATCTCCATAACTTTTTCAATATTAATTGTGTTTTAGGTTATGAAATAATAACCCTTAGATCTTAATTCCTAAAATCTCATAAAATCTTAACCCTTGATATCTCCCTCGTAACCTTTTTATCTCCATAATTTTCAAAAAATAATTGTCTTTCGATTATAAAAGAAGAAGATTGATGGATTTTATCTCCCAATCCTTTCTCTATATATACTTTCCATTTTCAGACCTTCTTTCTTACACTTCTATCTACCTTTTTCTTACCAAATTTCTTATTTTTTAGTAGAAGAAATTTTTGTCGATGGTTCAACATTAGTTTTTCTTAGTTGGTTTAGCATTAGTTTTTCTTAATTTTGTTAATATGTAATTAGTAATGTATGATTAATACATAAAATTCAGTATATATAGTTGATTTAGCATTAGTTTTTCTTAATTTTGTGTATTCTCCATAAGTTTACTGAAATAATTTATTGTAAATACAATTGTTGCTAAATGATAAATCTCCTTCTCTCTACATGTATCTTTTTCTCTATCGATCTACTTTATTTTCGCTTTCTATGTTAATTTTTTTAAAGTGCAGAATTAAATTTTTCATTGAAGTTTTGATTTTCAATCTTTTTTATCGCTTCTACTAGATTTGAAAAGCATCTATTTGAAGAGTTAGTTGTTATTCTTTCTTTGATTTTACGATTTAAATCTATTATTTTTTTTACTTTTCAAAAAAAAAATTGAGATGAGTAAGAGTCAATTAGGTGGTAGTTTTATATATATGCGTATATGAAAACCTCTGTGATTTTTATCTCTTGTAAAAGTAAAATGAATTTTTACCTTTATTATACGACCTAAAAACTTTAGTGATTTTTTATGTTGCTTCCAAAACTAATTATCGATTTCAGACCAATTAAAAACTATTGACTTATTTTAAATTTTTTATTTATGATCTTATGTTCGCCAATGTTATTCTTGTTTCATATTGTTTGTAAATGTGATGTACTTCGTATTCATCGATAAAAAATCATTGACTTTTTATGATTCGCAAGACACAATTGTCCGTGTCCAAAGGGCACGGGTTATAACTAGTAGATAGATAAAAGAAGAATTTTTTACATGAGATACGTTATCTTCATTATATATGTCTTTGTTTAAGTCGATGTCTTCGTTTAAGTCGATGCCCTCGTTTAGGTCGATGTCTTTGTTTCAGTCGATGTTTTCATTTAAGTCGATGCCCTTGTTTAAGTGGATGTCCACGTTTAAGTCGGTGTCTTGTTTAAGTCGAAGGGCCCTTCTTTCTTAATGAAAGGTTGTCTCCTTCTTCATTTATGATGGTTCCTCTTTTATGAGATCTTGAACCGTCATTAAGAGCTTATAACTAAGACAATATTGATGGAAATCTTATACATATTGTAGTTTTTTATGTTAACTAGCACCGTTGATTGTAGTGATTGATATTAGGGTTGAGTTGTTTATATCAGACAAAATTACATGTGAATTAAATATTAATTTATTGGCACTTTTAATTCAAGTTCTTATATGTTAGAGTTATTTATTTAATGATCCTTACAACGTTCTCCTTAAACTAATTTGGTAAAGAAAAAGTAAGTTAGTGGTGGCCAACGGGTCGTGTCGTGGCGTGTTAGACACGCCACAGATACGCTAGACACAACTTTGAGCCATGTCGTGCCCAGACCACAAAGTCTGGGCACAGAAACGCCTCACGGCAATGACCCAGCCGTTGCCGTTTCCATAGCGGTTACAGTCGTTGTTGTGCCGGGTCGTGGCTAATGGGCCAACTATTGCCGACCCATTCACGAATTTTTTATTTATTTATTTGTAGTAAACAAAAAAAGTAACAAACAGAAGCACTAAATATTTTTCAAATCAAACGTTGTGATCTTTGTTTAAACCTTAGAATTTATGTTTATTTTACTAATTAATAATTTTATTAACTATTAATTTTATTAATTAATAACTACTTTCAATAAAACGATAATAGTCTTTTGTACATTGAGTACTCTTTGCTAACGGGTTAGCGTGGCGTGGCGTGCCGGGTTATGAACGCCATGGATCGTGGCGGGTCGTGTTTTTGTTCCTTACGTGTCGTGGTTGATGGTCTGGGAGCTTCAAATCCCAGACCCACCACGACCCGCTTGACCCGTGACGGGTCGGCATGGCACGCGTCGTGTTTCCTTATAACCGTGTCGTGCCGGTCCGTTTCTGGGGCGCACAACCCGTTGGCCACCACTAGAGCCAATACATAAATTAGCTTTCTTTAATGCACTGCCTATGTCAGGTAGTGTTCTTCCTGTACCAAAGACCGTTTGAAATCCCTAAAACTGAAAACACACTTTCCTGCTTTTTTTTTTGGGCGAGTTTTTTAACCTGGATAAAAGTTAGACAGTAGTAGAGGAAAGAGGGGTTGATCCTGTAAATTACATCTTTAGACCCTAAATCTATTGACCAAATGATTTTTTTTATTACAACAGAGACTACATTATTAAACCAGAGTGTTGTTACAATACTTGTGCAGAGGAAAGGTGGAACTATAATCCAATTAGCATTACAATCATTTGAATGAGCCCATTTTGCTAAATTATCAGCTCGAGCATTTCCTTTGCGAAGGATGTGATACAATTTTACACCATGGAACTAGAGTAGAAGTTTACTTATTTTTTTTGACGTGGGCCTTCGACTTCCAGTGAATCTGGTTCCTTGAGTTTTATAGATGATTAATGAGTGTTTGATTACCACTTTCCACATGTATTTTACTCTTTGTAGCCCATTTGACTCGTATTCACTCTTACATAAGGACGAATGGATGAATGT
>BEHA01023594.1:255570-268353 GCA_002897215.1 Eschscholzia californica subsp. californica
GGGGGGGGGGGGGGTGCATTTGATCATTTTACCTAGAGTTGATGAAGAAGTTTTATTGCCCTTGAACCTGAGAGAAAGTTAAAATCTGATTAATAACCTGCATATGAGTTGATGAAGAAGTTTTATTGCCCTTGAACCTGAGAGAAAGTTAAAATCTGATTAATAACCTGCATATGAGTACAATCGTTGTGCTGAAAATGTCGTTCACATCTAGATTACATACATTCCAGAGAATAGTGGCATAAAGTGTGTCTTGATTATTGTGGTAGTAAAACGAATTGCCACAAGAGATTATTCATTCCTGTAAAGATAAATAGTTTCCTGAATGTAAACTGAAACAAAACCAAATATTTCTAGTAAAGGTACCATGAAGTAAAACATACTCTCGTATTTCAATCTCGTTATAGTAAGGACAATTCAAAATACTATTATTACAATATTTTCAAAGAAAAAGAGTAATTCTCGAAATAGTGTTATTTTCTAAATAAAGTTCCAATTGATATCTATATAGTTATCCTGGTTGATGTTATCTGAGAGTTGATGATTCATGGAAGTATTTGAGTAGTTGCCAGATTTTGTAAGAATCCATTTGATACTATCCTGCACTCCTTCCACAATATGAATAGTATTTATGAGATTATGAGTAGTGGAATCAAACATGGAAGAGAGTAAAGAGTCATTCCATTAACCATTCTAGATCAATTCAGATACCTTAGTTAACGGAGAGTTATGGATGTTTCCAATTAGATGAGATTGCAAACCTAATAATCGTTCCAGATATTAATATGAGAGCCATTGTGAACTTCTGGCAAATAAAGTATTATTTTGTTGTAAAAGGCATTACTTCAACTGCTTCGCCAGTGTAACGTTATTGAAACCACCTCGGGCCACGACACCACCTAGTGGTGGAAAAAAAACCCAGAAGACCGTTACCTGATCCGTTCGACCGAAACAAAAAGTGTCCATGGACACCCGTTGGTCATAACGTTCAGTGTCCGACCGTCCCGAAAGAATTGGGGAGCGGTCACGATCAATTTTGTGTTGAAGGACCGGTCGCTAACCGACCGGTACAAGTGACCGAATAACCCGTCTTCGTTTTTAGAGGTTATAAACCGTCAGATTTTGTAGACATATGATGGTCCTGGAACTAACTTTGAGTGAACAATATATGTACTTTGTCTTGACCCTTGTAGTGTCAAATAATGTATGTTACCGAAAATATGAGGGTGGATTCAATGATTAGCGCATATCTTAATTATATCTTGCCAAATGATGATCAATTTTCTATATATATTTATTTGTGTTTTCTTGGTTAAATATTTTTATTTGTAATTTTGTTTGTGGTAATAAAAATTACTTATAAGTTTATGTAAAGTTTATTGGAAAGTCAAAATCGAGGCGTCTGGTGCTCGACTAATCTGATAAAAGAAATGGTCAATGGACAAATAATTCTTGAAAGTGGCCGCCCAGGACCGCCCTATTAAATAGTTGGTCACCAATATTTTATGTTCGAGTCGATCGATCTGATGAAGTTAGAGAGCGGTATCGACTCACAGGCTAACACCCCCAATCTATCCGACTCTACCCGCACATTCTCGGGTTCCCGCGTCTGCACCAAAAACCGACTTAGCGAATCGCTCTCTTTCTTAGTATAGAAGAAATCCAGCGCTCTCTTCTCTCTTTCTCTCTCTAAAATATCAAATTTGTATCTGATCTCTGTAACAATCACTAACGATGCAAGAAGCCGAACTTCAAGATTTGGCTGATGATGCTGATTACGCGGTGGCATCACAACAACAGGTAAATCAATCGATCATTCTCATCAATCTCTATTTTAATTTCCCCTAAATCAATCGATTCTCTGTCTTTTTTATTAACCTAATTCAACAATCTAATCTACTTTTTTTAGTAGTAATTGATTACCTTATCAATAATTTTGATTCGTTTATGTAATAAATTTTTACTTGATTTTACCAAGGATCCGAGAAGCCTTTCACGAATTGATAGCAAAAAAAGCTCTTCAAATGAAACAGATGGAGCTCAAATTGTTTATTTGAAAGATAACGTAACAATTCATCCAACTCAATATGCGTCTGAAAGAATTAGCGGTCGATTAAGGCTTATCAAACAAGGGAGTTCGATATTCATGGTATTATCATCTTCTTTACCTGAACACTAAACAGATTAATAGGGTGGTATCTTTTTAGTACTTTGTTTTAATGATTGTTGAATAATTTTTATCTCTAATTCCAAAATAAATTTTATATAACAGACATGGATTCCTTATAAAGCTAGCCCTAATGGTACTGATTCTGTTTCACACAGCCCAAATCCCAGATTATCCGAAAGAGGTTAGTTAGGTTATAATTGCCTATTTTTCTATGTTTTCGTTCAAATTATTTGTTACTGAAATGCACAAATTTCTGTAGATGTGATGTTGATGTTGTGGCGTAGTGATATTTTTTTACAGATAGAAACTTATACACCATTCGGGCAGTTCCGTTGACTGATGTACGCTCTATTCGTCGTCATACTCCTACCCTAGGGTGGCAGTACATAATTGTTGTGTTGGCATCAGGTAATTAAACTTGTGAATATCTTTAATGGCCACTTTTTAAGAATGTAAATTGTGTTCTCATTGTTGTGTTCAAAATTGTTGTGTTGCTAGCCTTATAACCGTCTTCAGGGGCCTCCTCGAAACTCTTTTGTCATCATTAATGTAGTTAAATGATCTGACTTTTATAATGAGGTTACATTATAATGTGGTAACTCTTGTGGGGCCAGGCGTGGTAGAAATTGAACCTTTCATCAAGTTAATGGAGTAACAAGATCAGGCGTGATACAATCATAGTAACTCATCGCTGGAGTTAGCTATTTAATGGAAATAAAATTTGTCAATGTCAATAATTTTGTCTCTAAAAACTCAATCTGATTTACCCATTTCCAACTTCACACTTAAATAGTCATAGACCTTGTTGTAGTACGCTCAACTTGAAATAACTACAGACAGTGTATGGATTTGTGTCAATTACTATCCGCGTTGCTTTCTAGAAATGTTGATTCCAATGCCCCTTGATATCTGTTTTGGTCCTTATTTTCTTAGAATTAGAATTAAGTTGTGCACCAATTCTGAACACATATTTTAGACTCCCTCGGATGTTCTACCTCTACTCTTCACTGGTCAAGCTTTCATTTGAGTGTTAATATTTAGTCCAATGCTTCGAACACTATATTCTGTACCAGAAATGTAATGAGAAACTTTCATTCAGGACTTGCATTCCCACCTCTTTACTTCTACAATGGAGGTGTTCGTGAGTTCCTTGCGACATTAAAACAACATGTTTTTCTTGTGAGGTTAGTTCTCTTTGTCTTCATTGTGAGTTATATCTTATTTATGTTTGAGGTTTTGGCTTTCTAGTGCAGGCCAGTGTATAGAATTAATCATGTCTCTGCAAAGTACACATATTCTTCTGTTCTGTTCAGCACTGCTGTAACTTATAAGTGTATAGAAAGAACACTGAGCCTAGTAAATCTAATATGCGTAAAATACGAGGTCGCAAATTGAAATTGTATGTTCATATTCGATTGGATGTACTAGTTTTATGAGTATATAAGAGAAACCACCTATACCTTGATATATTTTGCCTGTTCTGTCATTAATGGATAGGAAAGAGAGAAGAGCTCACATTCATAGTATCAGGCAACTGAGTACGGTGCTGGAACTCTCAAGTGTGTGTCTGCATTATCTAGCAATTCAATTTACCAAAATTTCGTATTCTTGCAGGTCTGCTGATGATGCCAATGTATTTATTGTGAATGATTTCCAAGATCCTCTACAGGTATATGCGTTTCCAAAGTCCTCATTGAACTTTCTATTGCATTGCCACATAAGAAAATTAGTGGTATTCTTGAGAATGTTCTTCTTGGTAGTTGGTACAGATAGTTGTTTTGCTTAGAGATATGAAAATGCTTCAAAGAAATTTTATGTCTTGTGAAATACTAAAATCTGTATATTTCTACAGTTCAAGTTCATATTAGTAAAACGTTTGTGTGTATATTATATTATTCCTGTTTGTATCTTTATTTATTACTGACTTGTGCGCACTTTTTAGTTAAGAACTACTGTTATACTTGCTGTTTTATATCTAGTATTTGTAGCATTGAGTTGCATAGCTTGTATCATGAGACAACCTTGTGATTTGGAACCCAATGGCATCTTGAAGTTGAGAGGAATCAGTTGTGCATGCCATGGTAACATGATGAATGGTTTTCATCTCATATATTCTTGTGTTACGCTAGGAGACTGAATTATGTCAACGAAATGATGGTTAAGTAGTGGAGAGTAATAGCTTTGTCTGGACTCTTAGCTGTTTATCCGAATCAGGGAGAATCATGAACATGTCAGTTAGGTAACACACCGTTTCTCTAATGGTACATCAAAGCAATTACACAATTTGAGAAGTGCTAAAAAAGAAAGAGACAAAGCACGACGTGATCCCAGCCCCCTCTTCCTTACTAGTCCCAGTGCCACTAACTAGGATAAGGCTGCTGCGGGTAATCCCTAATTTTCATTGGAAGATTGTAAGGCAAGGAGAGCCGCAGTCAGATGTATTACAGAGGTCTACTCCTCATTCTTCTTTGTATAGCACCATTCTTCTTGCAAAGAACATAGATAACCGAACTTTTGAGTCTTTCGGAAGATGTACAGCCGATATGCCAGTCGTGTACGATAAAGTGATGACATTTGAAGACAATTTCATTTCTATCATAAGAGAGGTGCATACTTTGGTGAATATTCTCGCTACCTTTCACATTGTCTTGCAAACTTTTATCAAGACATGATGGGATTTGTCAGGAGAACTATTTTGTAGCAAAAGAAACTGCAGGTTATTTCAAGTAATTGATCAATAACCTTTAACTTATGTCTATTCTTCGTGTGGAATGTTTGTCGCAGAGAAGCTTGTCTTCCTTGGAGCTGCCTAGGGCTGTTTCTGGTGCAAATAGTCCATCAAGCTCGATAAATCCAGGTCCTTCTGGAGAAACCTCCGCAAAGAAAGAAGATGGAAATTCCAGCATAACTCAATATAATGGCAGGAACAGGCAGAAGTATGATCCTGCTCGTGATATCTCAATTCAAGTGTTGGAGAAATTTTCTCTTGTGACTAAGTTTGCTCGAGAAACTACTTCTCAGATCTTCCGTGAAATTCATAATGAAAATTTCAGTAGTAATGAGAAAAAGAATCAAATTCAGACTTCTGTTCCGAATAATATTTCTAGTACAGGCCATGACAAGAGTGATGTTCCAGATGAAGTACCTGTCGCTTCAGATCCTCTAGAGGTAATTATTGGACAGCTAAACTGCTATTTATTTTGCAAAGCTATGCGTCACGGCTCCACTAGATTACTAACCAGGGATCTAGATTAGAGTCTTGGTGGACAAAGCATGCTTGCAGATGTATGTAAAACAAGATTATTGTTTATTTTGGAAATAAATATAGGCTTGCAAATGTTGAGCCTTCAATATTTGTGTACTCATTCATAAACCTTTTGGTTGAGAACTTCTAAAGTATCTGGATACATCCCGAAACTGTCCACGCTGATATGCATATCTGAGCGTTGAAAAATTCAAAACTGAATTAACCTAATGAATGTCAAGAAGCCTTGGAGAAGTGAAGTCTATATTAATTTCCTAGTGGGGCAATAACGTGCTAGGTCTCTTATTGTCCATTTTCTATTCATGATAGATAAAATGATACTTCCTAACATTTCTTTTTGTCTAACTAATGATATTTCCTTTTGGCAGTTCGATAAACTAACGCTTGTGTGGGGGAAGCCACGGCAACAACCTTTAGGATCTCAGGAGGTACTTTTTTGTTTTCACATAATTTCTTCTTTTCATCTGTGTCTTTAAAAGCTTATCAGTTAGCATTTACTTTTCCAATGGTTGTTGAGTGAATTGAGTCCACTAAGAGATGTATATCTTAAATGTGGCAGTCCAAGACACATAGCCATTGAAATCCTATGCATGACATTATCATCTATTTTCATGTTAAAAACTTGCTACAGTATTTTAGATCTCTATTTATACTCCTTTACCACTGCATTACAAAGCTGATAATTTTTTTTTAGTTGCTTTGACTAAACATTCACATCCGTGAAGATTATTTTCATTGCTAAGATGTCCCATATACTACTCGTAAATAAGATCAAATTCTTTATCATTTTGTTTGCTTACCTTTACTTGTTTCCGTAGTGGGCTTCTTTCTTAGATGCTGAAGGAAGAGTTGCAGATCCAAATGGTTTAAGAAAGAGAATTTTCTATGGAGGAGTTGAGCACAGCTTGCGCAAAGAGGTTTGTAGGCTATATTGCAAACAAGATTGTCAATCTTCAAAAGAGAAGTGAACGAAAAAGTGCTTATTCTTTAATCACACACACATATATATAACAAGATCTTCATAATGGTTTTAGGTCTGGAAATTTCTGTTGGGTTACAACGAATACGAATCAACTTATGCTGAGAGGGAATATCTTGCGGCAGTTAAAAAATCAGAATATGAAACTATGAAACGACAGTGGCAGGTTCTGTATTATCTTCAAATTGAAATTTAGTCATTATTCTTACTTCTGGTTTTTGGAATAGAAAGCCTTCTAGTCTAATAGTTCCATTGGTTCTCAAAGAACTTGATGGATATAAAATTTCAATACATGAATCATGAATGTATATATATATACACATATCCTATGAAAGCTGTATTTTATATCTTTTATAGGAGGTTTTCATCTGGTCCCACTTCCTTTTGTTACTTGTGTCTATTGAGTAACGTGGTCCCGTTAGAGTCATGCAACGTTTGGAATATGTTAGGATGACGTAATACATCAATCCATGCTTAGAATACGTTGCACACTTGAGCTCCTAAGAGTTCCCACCCTGGGATTGGGTTAGGCTGATGCACCATGCGGGCCCTGTGGGATGCCTCAGCCCGACCCCTGGAACTCAGTAGGCTTGATGCTAACAGAGACTAGGAACAATAATGCTGCCCCCACCTGCTAATAGCACATACACATGTGGCTGATGTACGTATGTGGCACTAAACAATCCTCAAACGAAAACACCATATGTTTGTTCTTCTATTCTGGACTTCTAGCCGAATTTGTTTCTTCTGTCTTGAAACACAAATATTCCAATTTATTTAATGTAGTCCTTATTTTGGCAAAATGTGTCTGAACATTTCATTCCACTGTAATACAGAGTATATCTCCAGCACAGGCAAAAAGGTTTACGAAGTATAGGGAGAGGAAAGGCCTTATTGACAAGGATGTGGTAATTTCTACCAGCATCTTCTGATTAAGTATATATGTAGCTTTGTACTAAGAAAACATTATGGCTTAAATTTTAATTGTGTTATTCTGTTTGTTAATCTTCTTCAAGGTAAGAACTGACAGGAGTGTCGCGTTCTATGAAGGAGATGGAGATGACAATCCAAATGTTACTCTTTTACGAGATATACTGCTGACGTACTCGTTCTACAACTTTGATCTTGGTTATTGTCAGGTATGTACTTCTCGAGAATATGTTAATACTTCAACTTGGGTTTAAATGACCGGAATATAAGTTCCTTCCATAGCATGTTTGCAATTTGCTGCTACATTAGCTTTACTGATCAGGGAACACACATTCTTCTTGTGTTTTACAGGGTATGAGTGATTTTCTTTCCCCTATATTATTTGTGATGAGGGACGAGGCAGAATCGTTCTGGTGCTTTGTTGCATTAATGGAGCGCATGGGTCCGAATTTTAATCGGGACCAAAATGGCATGCACTCTCAGCTGTTTGCCCTATCAAAGGTATGCACTTGTTATTCTGGTCACCTCATATTATAGTTATGAAAATAATTTATACAATTATTCAGTTAGCATATTTTATACTTCCGTGTGGACTCTGTATTCCGGTTCAGTTTACAATTTATTGATCGACGACATGCAAATAATCCTTTCTCATCATTTGCGCACTTCCATAAGAAGTTTCCCTTCAAAATCCAACCTGCATTTACAAAAAGATATTAGTTCTGAATCAAAGGTCAAGAAGACAATATGGGAAAGATGAGGAGTTATGAAAAACAGTCGTCATTAAATTGTACAATCTGTAAAGAAAAACAGCCAATAAATGTTGTAAGCTTGGGAAAATAAACTTAATGATCTACCTTTCACGTTAAGCATCTTAAGCGCTTACTAATGTTTCCCTTTTCCTACTTGAAGCGTCCACTCCAACACTAATATAAAATGTCTAATATTGTAGGCTAGCAAATCTGAATACAGGGATACTGATACTGCTCTACTAATGTATATTTATTGTTGACAAATGGTCTAGCTTTTTTCAGTTTCCATTTGTACAAACACTTCGACCTTCAAGCATCTACGTAGATGTTATATAATCTGGTGCCAAAACATGGTAAATTGTACCACTGTATTGTTGAATTATTGATAGAAGAGTTTTGTGTCCTACGCCAGAAGGACCGCATTCTGTTTTTCTGGACATAATTTCAAGTTATAATTATGAAGTTCAGAAGCAAACTTTCTTGTACTCGGATGTCTTTCACCTCTTGAAATCACTAAAAATAGTAGAATCAAGAATAGGTGTGTATGTACACTTAATGTTAGTGTTCTTTGTCGGGTTCTCTTTCTTCCTTTATCTAGTTGTACTGTTTTTCTATGTGTGTGAATTTCGGTTTGTCTCCTTCAGCTATTTACTGTTTTTCTTTATACCAAGGACATGCTAATAGAGGCTATATGATTTTGGCAGCTGGTGGAGTTGTTGGATACTCCCTTGCACAATTATTTCAATCAGAATGACTGCTTAAATTACTTCTTCTGTTTCCGTTGGGTCCTCATACAATTTAAGAGGTAATTTTAAAACATTAGTAAGTACATGGATTTCAATTTACTTTTCTTGGAGTTACTATATTTTGAACCTGAGTTTGTGTTTTTCTGGGGAGGAGTTTGTGTTATTGTTTTCTCCATGGATATCTATGTTCTGTTCTTTATAAGTCAGCTCTAGTGAAAGTCTAAAACTACGATAAGGTAGTATAGTTTATCCCATTGATTCTTAAGATTGATAATTGATTTACTATGTCCAGGCACTTTCTTTCACATTGAATTTGAGATCTGATTGGTTTTTGTGAAATGTGTCGAATTAGACCAAATTAAGTTGGAAAACATATTCTTGGGAGCTAAAGACAGTAGTTCACTGTAAGAGACGAAGATTGTGCTCTCTTTTCTTTTAATAGGTAAAGCACAAAATAGGATAATCGGGAAAATGCGTCAGAGTAATATCTCTTTTTCTAGAAAGAAACATATAATTTAATCACAGCATAGTAGTATGTTGGACAATGGATATTCTTACATAGATGGTTTGAGGTTGTATGGGGAATAAAAGCTATGTTGTTTGAGGCTCTAGGTGAGGTGATACTAATATTATACTTGATGTGGAGAACGATGTTTCATATTATTCTTTATATTTGTTATTACCATTAATACTCAGATGCTAATTATGATACTAAGGAACCACCTTGATGTTAGAAACTGTAAACATAGTGACTCAAACTTATTTCGACTTCATTTGGAGTTATTATTTGCTTCTGACAGAGGCTAAGCTGCTCGAATTCCTGATGACTTTATTTACATAGAAGTATGTGATAAGTTCATTTTAATCCCAGGAGTTCTCATTTAATTCTTAAAATTTAATACGTTCTTGTTATGTTTTTATCAGGGAGTTCGAATATGAACAAACGATGCTTCTCTGGGAAGTATTATGGACACATTATCTATCTGAACATCTCCACTTGTACGTATGTGTTGCAATTCTGAAGAGATACCGAAAGAAGATAATGGGTGAGCAAATGGACTTCGATACACTTTTGAAGTTCATCAACGAGCTAAGTGGACACATCGATCTCAATGCAACCCTTAGGGATGCAGAAGCTCTGTGTATATGTGCAGGTGAGAATGGTGAAGCTTGCATTCCTCCTGGAACCCCACCGTCTTTACCTGTTGATAACGATAATGGTCTCATGTACTCCCAACAAGATGATAATGAAACTTTGTAAGTCTTGTTATTTTTTAACGATGATGCCCGTCTCGTGTAGTCGTCATAAAGATGAAACAAGACCTTATATTGGTCATAACTCTTGTTCTAAATGGGTAGTTATGTTTTTCATTCGGGTAGTCAGAATTTATTGTTTGATTTCACTTTCTCATCATAGTTCAATAAGAGGATTGTATTTGAATCAAGTTGCCACCGGGTTGGCAAATGCGGATCATTTAAGGTCGTGGAGTAACAGGATGAAGAATCTTTTCTCTCGCGCTCAAAATCTTCTGTGATTACATCCTTTTCCTTTCGTCAATGCAGAAAAACACTTGCATAAACATTTAGGATTTATCACCTCAATATCTGATGATTTCCATGGGATGTTGTAGGGAGGTTTTGATTGTTGTGGTATTTAGTTTTTACCAGTAGGGTATGCTTCATGGGTAAAGGATGGTGTTTGTAGTGGAGTTTTGTGACTCCTAGGGTTTGGTTGTGGGTGAGTGGCAGTTGGTTTTGATATGTGAACGTTCAGGATGATAGGGTGGGAGTTTTGTGGTAGGAGGGATCATTGAGAGGGCAGGAACTCAGGAAGCCCATAGATTTTGATAGGTCTGGGGCTGAAGTGTTCATTGTTTCTTGTTGGGCTAGGTTAGGTGAATGGGCTGTCAGCCTCATGGTGCTGCCAGTGTAGTGGTGTCAGTGGCCGAGAGGGGTAGACGGTGCAAAAGCATGGACAAAAATCCAACTTAATATTTAATGTGTTGTCCAACCTATTAGTTTGTTTGTCTAGCAAACAACCGTTGGTTGGAGTGGTAAGAGGTATAATCTTCTACCTTAGAGGTCAAGGGTTTGAAGGCACACGCCGAACAATTCAAAAAAACAAAAACAGGAAATTGGGTAGGAGGCCCAATTTTATGTTTTTTTGTCAAAAAGACAAGTTATCTTTTTGTCCTTTTAGGTCCCATATATAGTTTGGAAATAGTCTTGAAGGACAAATCTAAAAGCACTCCCATTTCTAATGCCGAAATTGCCCTTAGAATCTTAGCTTACGAAGCTTTGCAAACTGGTTTGCACTGCTTTGCAATCTGGTTTATAGAGCTTTGCAAACTGGTCTGCAGAGCTTTGCAATCCTGTTTGCATTGCTTTGCAATCTGGTTTGCCTTGCAATGACTTTGCGCACACTTTGCGTTTTGATTTGCAGAGCTTTGCAAACTAGCTTGCACTACTTTGCGATTTGATTTGTCTTGCAAAGCTTTGCAATCTCATTTGCAAACTGGTTTGTAATCTCATTTGCAAACTGGTTTGCAATCTGGTTTGTAATAAGGTCAGTTTCGTCTTTTCCCTACGTTAGACTATTTACAAAAATGCCATAGGGAGCTGAAGCTTATAAAAAGTTGATAATTCCTTTTTAACCAAAACTCAAATTTTTTTTGTTGCAAGGTTTGAGCAGTTGTAATTATTGTCTAGTTTCGAACTAAAACAATTTTTTTATTCTAATATTGAGTACAATGGTCGTTAGGAAGGCATTCATACGTCGATACGATGTGATAAGCACACTAACTGCCGAAATATTATTACTGGCATAAAGCCAACCGAAACTATTTTGTTTATATCGAGTTCAATATTTCTGGACTTGCACTTCCATGGGATCGAACCTGGGACTTCCGCATTGCAGAGTATATGCACTTACAATTGGACTACCAGTAGTTGGTCCTAGCTGAAACAATTAGGTGTATGACTATTTACTTGTCGTTCACAAACATTTTCTTCTTCAGTAACTTAGGACGAAGTGATAAATAGATTTATTGTCTCAGTTTTTTCAAAATTTTAATGGCTTTGAATACCAATTGATCCAGAAAATAGCGGGGATAAAGTAGAAACTAAAGCCAGGAATTACAAGATACTAGAAATAACTGATAAATCTGTACTGAAGTGATAGTTAACAATAAACTTGAAGAAGGTAAAGCAATCAAGACTTGATCGAATGGTTTGAAGCAGGGAGGGATTCAGGATTTCCATTTAGGGGATGTAAAATTATATACTTAGATAATTTTTTTTTTTGCAAACACGATAATTAACAAAATACTCATATTCACTAGTTATATTAATACATCAACGATTGCAAATGCAATTGACCTCTACGAGAGTTCATGTTTTAAACTGTTCGCATAATCGACTTATTGTCAATTTCAAGAAAAACATCTTTCTCGGTGAAGACTACTAAACTATAATTTTACCACATATCACTATCTAGTTTCCTAAGTGATGCACCCAAAAAGGTTGCACACCCAAGCGGAGGTATCAAGTAGTAATCCGGCAAAGCCGGGATCGATCCAAGGATAGGAAGGCGGTTCGGATAACGAAGGGTCTTATCCGTAGGTCTATATATTAAATGCTAACTTAGACTAAAAAAAGGAAAAGAACAAAGATAAATGGGGGATTTTGATCGAATAAGCAATAAGAGGAAAGCAAGTAAAACTACTAAACAAATAAAGTAAACGGCACGAGAGAGATTCGAGAGATGTGTCGGAGGAGCAAGAGTCGGGAGGCAACAAGTGTCGGGAGATAAATAAGTGAGAGAGGTGTCGAACCGAGACTCCGATAATGATAAACCTACAACTATGTATGGTCCGATCTAATGTTCAAAGTATAACCGATGTTCGACTCCTAAGGTGATGTCTATAAGCACTACGTATATC
>BEHA01023594.1:268512-282011 GCA_002897215.1 Eschscholzia californica subsp. californica
TGACAAGACACATGAAAATACGATCAAAACGATAATCGAATTAAATGAACATCAATTCATAATCAAAACATCAAATCATATTAAACATAATCACGAATTCATCACATTTCATCTCATATGATCGACACACTAAAGTTAGCTAAATATGGTGATTGAATAAGAAATTGAAAGAAAATGATGAGAGAATCCCCCTTTTTCGATGTGGTTCGAGGCTAAGATCGTCGGAAAATATGAGTCTCTAAGGTGCAGCCGATCTCCCCTTAGCAAATTATGGGTTCCCTATAGCGACCACCATCATCTTCTCCATTTATCACAAACCTCCACTAAAGCTAAACCCTAGCTTTCTCTCTCTAGCAATTTCTTGCCCAAAATCAAATCAAACCACATGGGAAGCAAGATCAAGACATGGGGAACAAAAGCCCTAAAGTTTCGGATCAAAAAGGTTGCTGGAAGATCATGAAAATTCCGGCCAAAGAAGGTGGAAAAATCCGGCCAAATCCCTAAATTCCGGCCAAGCAAGTCAGATCTGGGCCAAAGGTTGCATCCCGCACCATTGCAGTCGCAACCCGAGCTATTTGTGCACGTCCGTGTGGCTGCTAGGAGTCCCGTGCTTGCTGTCCCGTGCCGTGACCGTCCCGAGCTGGTGTTGTGGATCCCGAACAGCAGCTTCCTTGCGTCCGGCCAGGAGCAGCAGTTACCCGAGCTTGCTGTTGCTGCTGTGTCCTGAGCTGATGATGAAGGCTGCTCCTTGCCGTCTCGTGCTCTGTTGCAGCTTCTCCCGAGCAGCTCGAGCTGCTGCCGTGCAGCCCGAGCTGCTGCCAGCCAAGGCTAGGCCGGCCTTGAGCTTGGCCGGCCTAGCTTTGGCCGGCACTCCTCCTTCTCTTTCCTCTTTTTTCTCTCTCAAGCTCTTGAACCTTGAACTTTAGTGATGAAGAAGCTTGAAAACCCTAGCCTCTTTCTCTCTCCCTTCCTTGGTGCTTGGTTCAAGATGATGAATAGTGTCTTTGACCCCTTTTCTCTAACTTGAGTCAAACCCTAGACTTAGTCAAAGTTTGACTAAGTCTTTAGACTACTTCAAACCCTTGACTTTGTCCATCATAAAAGACTTTTGACTTGGACCAAAAAGGGTGCCCATAGAATCTCTATTGTTCTCTTCCTCTTTGGGCTCTTTGGTTGGGCTTCTTTCTAAAGCAAGGGGAGTGCATTCATCTTGTCTCTACATTTAGAACCAAGGGGTGCCTTCATAGAATCCTTGTTTCAAGACCGAACCTCGGCTTCTTTCATTCACAACTTTTCCGTCCGAACTCCGAATCGACTTCCGTTTTCACCGTCGGACTCGTCATTGACCTCACTTGTTGTTTGACTTCTGATATTGACCAAAATAACCAAAATACCCCTGGTGCTCTTTTCTTCCCTTTTGCCGCATAAGATGAAAATGTGATAATTCGCTCTCTTTATTCCGAATTACACGCCAAACCCCAAATAAACTACCTAGCAATGAAAACACATAAATAATTAGAAATAAAACTCGAAAAGAACTAACTCATCAAAGTTAAGTGACCTAAATGTAGCATTTTCACGCCACATCACTAAGCGCGTGTCTTGACTAGCTTCATAGCCGAAAAAACTCTTTCAATAGAGGTAGTAGCAACCGATAAGCTAGTACTGAAGTAATAAGCAAATAAACTAAAATTCTTAGTCTACGAATATCATCTCTTGGATTCATAACTTGAAATTGGAATCCCCAGGTCAATAGGTAAAAATGATAAATTAAATTCGAGAGAGACTTACCAATATTGAAGCCGAATACGGTGTTGAAACTGGTTCGTGTGTTGAAATTGGTTCGGGTGTTGGACTCGAGTGCGGAACTTCTAGTGTTGAACTTACCCGAAAATAATTTTCTTTTAAAATATCTTTCCATAATTGATAATGAACTTGAAAGATTGAGTAGATGATGAAGAAAAAAAGGTAATAGTCGAGAGAAGTGATTTTGGTGTGGTTTGAAATGAAGAAACGAGAAATATATATATATATAGAGGCAGAGAGATAGATAAATTAAAATTTATAGGATAGTTGAATTGAAGTTTAGTATAGATGAATTGAATTTTGTAGAGTTTAAGAGTTGAATTGAATAATTTTACAAGATAAAAAATAATATAATTTAAATGCTTATTAAAGGAATTGAATCCTCGACCTCAAGCTACCTCTACGCTAGGGCATTAGCTAATGTTAGGTTCACAGAAGATCGGATATTATCTTATATATATATATAAATATTTACAAGATTACTATTATTTCTTTTTTGGAGGATCGAGGGGGTGCCGCCGCACACTCATCGCACCTCCTTGGATCTGTCTTCGGTTTGAAGATGAAAATAAACCAGAGGAGAAGATCCTTTTATAGATATCAATTCGCCCAACTTATAAGTATTAAAGATTCCCAATATAACTAAACCTCTAACTATGTAATTAATAATAGGATTATTTTTTGTTTGGTCTTATAGTTTATAATCAATTTCAATCTTGTAGTTATGCCAAACGGAAGTATTGGTGGAAAGTCCAAAATATAGATCCTTTTTTTTTTTAACTAGATTGCATTAATTAAATCAAAACGTTATTACAATATCTATTAGCTAAAATACATGGAACGTTCCTCCACACTTTACTCCTATTATTTTTCCTCGCCCATCTAGCCAGTAAGTCTGCATTAGAGTTTAACTCTCTCCTGGTATGATTGAATTTGATCATTTGGAATTCGTTCTTGTATTTCTTGATTTTCTTTATGTGGGTGAGTGATTGCCATTGAACTGCATGCTTGTTGTTGTTCAAATGTTGAATAAGGTTCATGTTGTCGCTTTCTATTATGATGGAAGTATAATTTGATTCTTTTGCCCATTCGATGCCTAGTAAGATTGCCATAGCTTCACCTTCTTCACTATTTCGTGCTCTGTGAGACTTAACCTGTGCTCCGATGAATTTAGATTTATCATTGTGAGGCGATAATGCTAATTCCCATATTAGATATTATGTTTGTAAAAGATGCATCAACATTGATCTTAATAGAATTGTTTTGAGGTGGTTTCCATTTATCATCAGTTGAAGGAATATTCTTACTTTTAAGGTTCTTTGCTGGTTTTTTCCTGGATTTCGGATAGTTTTCAATCATTTTGATTATCTTATGAAGATCATATATTTCATACTGGAAACAGTGATCACACCTAACTTTCCATAACACGCATAAAACTGTAGTGAAATGAATATTATCAGTGGTGTAGCAGAGATGCTCGTTAGCTTCCCACGAGAAGATCCAGTCCGAGATGGACAAGATATTCTCTGATATTATATTAAAATAGAACCAGATGTTTTTAGCTAGGGAACAATGTAATAGGGCATGCTCGATAGATTCCGTGATATTGCAGTTAGGGCAGTTAGTGTTGTTATCAATGTATTTGCCGATTCTTTCTCTCACCGGTAAAGCCTTGTTGCAGATCTTCCAGATAAAGTTCTTGATTCTAGGGACCGTCGGAAGATTCCAGATGAATTTCCAGTTGTGTGTGCTAGGATTTACATTGATGGAGCTACTAATTAAGTGATGGTACATAGAGGCTACTGTGAATTTGCCCGTCTTGGTGAGCTTCCATTTAAGCTGGTCCCTATCATCGCTATTGACTGGGATGGCTTTAATAAGCTCTTGCGTATGTGGTTCAAAGTTCTCCCTGAGCCTGTCTTCATTCCAGTTGTTATTGGTAATCAATTGAGCAACTTTGGTGAGGGAGGAGTTATTGACATTAAGAACTGTTGCGTCAAGTTCTGGAATCCAATTGTCCGACCAAATATTCACATCTTTTCCTGAATTTACCTCCCACGTGGTAAGATCACTGATGATATTATATTGCTTTAGTTTTCCAGTTCCACGAGTGGTGGTTTTTAGCCGGACCCGGAATATCAATTTTGGGGAAATATTTTGCTTTGATCAGTTTGGCCCAAACAACTTCCGGTTCAGTCTTGAGACGCCACGCCATTTTAGTAATTAAAGCTGCGTTATCCAACTCCGGCAGATGAATACCTAGGCCTCCCTGACTCTTCGGAAGGCATATATAAGACCATGCTTTGGTGCATATCTCTTTAGACTTACCCCACCAGAAGTTCCGTTGGACGGACTTTATGCTTTTAGTAATTCCTTTCGGAATAGCAAAACATTGCATCTGATATCGGGGTACGGCTGCAGCTATGGCCGATATGACCACAGTGCGACCAGCTTGTGAAAGAAATGAATGACTCCACTTGCTCAGCTTGTTCTTAATCTGGTCAAGAATATCTTTGAACACTTTAGTCTTCTGTGCCCCGATGAATAGTTGAGCCCCAAGATATTTCTCTGAAGTAGACGCTTGTCTGACTTTAAGTGTCCGCATAATGATAAGCTTAAACTTAGGGTGGGAGTTCTTCGACTAGAAGATATTAGATTTGGCATAGTTAATCATCTGTCCAGAGGTGTCACAGAAATCTTGAAGAATGTCCTTAAGATTGTGAATGTTGTCTATAGAGTTCTGACCAAAAATGATACAGTCGTCGGCGAAGAGAAGATGAGATATCTCCAGATCTAAGTGAGACGTAGGAAAGCCCTTGAAACTATTATGACCATTCTGAGCCGTTAATCTCCTACTTAGGCCCTCCATGGCAATCGTAAAAGGAACGGAGATAACGGATCTCCTTTTCTGATTCCCCTAGTGGGATAGAAGGTTTGCCCCGACCTCCCATTAATGAGGACAGACATAGAGGAAGTGGAGATACACGTATGAATAAGCTTAATCCAATGATCATCATATCCTAAACTTCTCATGATATCTATCAGGAATTTCCATTCAACCCTGTCAAAAGCTTTTGACATATCTAACTTAAGCCCAAAGTAGCCCTGCCCTCCTTTCATCTTCTTGAACGAATGGATAATCTCTTGGCCCATAATGATGTTGTCCGCAATCTGCCTCCCAGGCACATAAGCCGCTTAAAAAGGGGAAATGATAGGGTTTAAAGTGGTTTTAAGTCTCTCCGCTAGCAATTTAGTGATAACCTTATAGGTGGTATTGAGAAGACTAATCGGACGATAATCTGCGGGAATTTGTGGGGTCGAAGTTTTGGGGATAAGGCAGATGTTGGTGTGGTTGATACCGGGAGGAAGATAACCTGAGTGAAAGAATTTATGGACCAGATCATAAATATCCCCTCTGATCGTATCCCAATTAGACTGAAAAAAGAAGGGAGGGTACCCATCTGGACCTGGGGCAGCCTCCTTCTTCAAACTGTTGGTAGCCCAATCAATCTCTTCGAGACTAGGAGTGTTAATGAGATCATGATTCTGTTCAGAGTTGATAGTAGGATGAAACATATCCTGGGAAGTAGGGTTGTCCCTAGGGTTGATAGAAGTATTAATGTTAAGCATATGAGCAGTGAAAATATCTTGAATACCCTGGATGTCCTCTATCCACTCTCCGTTATTATCCTTGATAGCATTAATCTTATTATTCCTATTGCGTTGAATGGCTTGGGAGTGGAAAAATTTTGTGTTTTTATCTCCTAAGTTAAGGAAATTGTTTCTCGATTTTCTTTTCCAGAGACTCTCTTGTTGATTATAAAGCTCTTCTAGCTCCGAATTAAGTTTGTTGTAGACTTCTTTAATCTTAGTGCTTTGGAGCTCTTTGATGATACGATTAATGTTATTCTCTATGTTACCGAAAACATTTTTATTCCACTTAGTCAGTTTAGTGCTCAGCTTTTTCATGTCGGTTTGTATGTTGTTCTGATCTGTATTACTTTTGATCCTCTTCCAATTGTCTGCTATATAGGTAAAACAGTCCGGGTGAGACATTCAGGTTCTAATAAATTTAAACGGCTTAGGTTTACTAAGATTACTATCTTTAATTCCTAGGAGGATGGGTAAGTGGTCGGACCCAACAGAATCTAGGTGGGAAACAACATAATCGTGAAAATTATTTAGCCACGGAAGATTAGCCAGTGCGCGATCCAGTCTCTCCTGTATAAAGTTCTCTCCAAATTGTTTGTTACTCCAAGTGTAGGGATTGCCCTGAAAACCTATATCTAAAAGACCAAGATCACTAATAATCTCCTTGACTCTATCAGTGATAGAGCTAGTACCCTTGCTACCTCCATTCTTTTCCGTGGTGTCTAGGATGCAATTAAGATCATCTATCATAATCCAAGGAGTGTCTCTATCTAAGTTAATGTCTCGGAGGGTTTTCCAAGGCTTGAGCTTATTTTTGTTGTAAGGGGACCCATAAAAACCTGTGATATTAATGTGATGATGTTTAGTAGTATCCCGGATAACTGCCTGAATGATGTTATTATCAGAGTAGTCAATGTGAATATCTAAGTGGTGTTTCCAGTATAATGCAAGACCCCCCGCTTCATTAATGGGTTCCACCATATAGCTAGCATAGGTCTTGGCAATAGGGATATTCTTATTCATAGTGGGAGTCTTATTCTTCGTCTCGGACAAGAAGATAATGTCTGGTTGGTGCTTCCAGATAAGGTTAAGAAGATGCTTTTTGGTCCTAAAGGTGGAGGCGCCTCTAATATTCCAACTCAAGATGGTTGGGTTATCCATAACCGATCAAAACTATGAGCCCCCACAAACTTCAACCCACTCTACAAGCACCCACAATCTTCCCCACACTCTAAAAGCACCCACCTCACCTTACAAAACGCAGTCCCTCCCCACAAAACAGAACACTAGAAAACACTAACCTATTAGACTAGACTAAAAAACAGAGCAAGAAGAATAAGAACAGATAGAAACACTAAACAACTACCTATAGAAATGTAACAACAGAGAACTACTAACACAAATAAAACATACTCGGACTACTCTCTAACAACTAACTACTAATAATAACAAAAGAAAATATTAACACAAATTAAAGAACAGATAATAGTACTCGCAGCTAATACTAACTAAACATGAACATGCTAATAAGTAAAACCTTTACAGTCCCATTTACATTAACACCCAGCTGGAACAGCAAACCCAAAACAAAGTTCTCGACTATCTTATATTAGTCAAGAATTACAAAAAGCCAGCAACAACTACTAAGACTGAACTAATAACAAAACATTAACACTTGTAATCTTAAGATAGAAGATAAAACTAAAGTTAAACAACTGAACACTAATCTCTGAACAAGCAAGTTAAGACTGAGAATTAGACTGCCCATCTTCGCCTACATCCTTTGCATTCGAGATATGCTCAGGTGACTCTAAGAGAGAGTCAGCAAAAATGTGCCTTCTTCTTTCCTCCTGGCTGTCGACAGATTTTGGAGGAGGACAATACCAACTAGCAGGAATAATGGGAGAAAACCCCAGAGAGTCAGACGAAGTACTGGACGACCTGTTGAACTGATTTAGAACCCCTGAAGAACTACCACCTCTTAACATCTCTCTCTGCTTCTTCTTAGTGTACTCTCTGTATTCTCCTTCTTCCACTTTGACTTCAATCAAAGACTGGCCTTATTCCTTTTACCTCGATATTGAAAAAGTTCATGAAGAGGGATAGGTGAATCCGAAATAGCAGGAGAATTAGCTACTGAGAGAGCCCAGTTGGTAGGAGGGAGGGGATTAGGAGGGGTTAAATCCATAGGAGATAAAACCTGATGAGGATTAGTTCTAATACAAGGGGTGAGAGGATGTTCTATAATCCGACAAACATGGCAAATAGCTTTAGGGAATCTAGCATAACTGAAATTAACTAGCTTACCTCCATCTGTGAAGATCGAATTAAGGGTAGCTAGCAGAGGGGTTCGAACATCATACATAAATTGAATCCTTATGTATGAGTTTGTCACCATACTAAAGTTTTTAGGCTGAACCTGCATAATACGACCCATGCATGAAAAGATAACCTCGAGATCATGCTGATTCTGGATGGAGGAAGGAAGACCAGTGAAGCTGCACCACATCGGTTCTTGCATGAGCTCTGGCAGCTCCCCTGAGAGTGGAAAATCCACCTCCTGCATCACTACTAATAGGCCCCTTCTGATCCAAGGTCGACCCTGATTGATCTCGTTCATCACAATACTGTTTCTCGGTTGAATAGAGAAGTAATGATGACCCATGTTGACTGGGTCAATCTTACACTCTCTGAAAAACTTGGATTGATAAGAAAGATTCCTCCTAATAAAAGCAATCCCATAGTTGTAGTGACAGCATAATCTTGCCACAAAACCAGCCGAGATCTCTTGAAGTTCCTTATTCTCGGCTGGTTTTGGATAAGTGATGGTCAAATTTCCATAGTCCGACAGATTGAGCTGGATCGCCATATTACTAGTAAGCTTATCTATGTTAACCTCAGAAGAACGGGACGACATTAAAAGGAAGAAGATGAAGAATAAAACCTTTATCACGAGTTGAAAGGGGTTGGAAGAGGAATTTAATGAGGATACATGAACGAGGAGAATATAAGGCCAATGATCGAGAAAACCTCCAAAAGATAACTTTGATAACATCGCCAGAATAAGATCTATACTCCAATAGGTTATCATTACCTTTTGGTTTCTCGGGAATAAGAGAGAGAGAGAAGCGCAAGTGGGCTCGATGAATCTGACCAAAGAGAAGCAGCCAGGAGTAATACACACTTCGGTTCGGAGAATGCAAAGATGAGGGAAGATGAACAGTCCAAATTCTCACAGATTACGTTTGACACATGTTAAACAGAATTAAAAGCTAATTAAATAGGAGCAAGACAAGCCTTGGTTGTTGCAACTGCTTTGATTGTTCTCCTTCTGTCAACTTGCTATTTCCCCAGGTGTAATCGATTCTTCTTCTTCCTTTGAATTACACTTGTAGTGGATACCTCGTGATTACCAGGAGTTGCGATAGGATATAGCTAATACTAGATTCAGTAGATTTTAGTCTAGGATCTCTATACTTGAATAGATTTGTCCTATGTGGTTGAAATTTCTTGCTGTTACAACCCAAAATTTCTCGAAGTAGATCAAGAAGCTTCAGAAATTAGGGTTACGATTTGGGGAAAAAGGAGAAAAGGGGAATCGCTGTGCTGACGTCACTCGACTCCTTCTCTCTCCTCAAAAACCCGAGAACGTCAACCACTTTTCCAAAATATAGATCCTAGTAGCACAATATGTCCACTATTAACATCAAATAGTCAAAGTCTAAAAAAAATACAAAATTTGAAATGTACCAAACAAATCATTTTTGTATATACCATTTTTCTAGATTCACAAAAAAAAAAAAAAAAAAAAAAAAATCACTTTTACATGACATTCTTACCTTATTGCGTTATACAAAACGTAAATAAACTTATATACTTTACCATTGAAACTTCACACAATTTGATTTGTTTTGCGTACAAAACAAACATATTCGTACATATATCTACACATTCACTAGCCAAAAGTAAATACACAAAAAAAAAAATAGATTTTTTGACCTATTTTATACTCCATTAACCCTTCCTTAAGTCAAAATTTATGTGATGTCCATATATTATCAAATGTCAAGAGAAGTCTTGAGAGCAGATAGTAGCTTCCACCTGAGTCTGTGAGAATTATTATCATCCACCACAAATGAATAAATTGCAAGATTTGTAGCTATGTGTAGGTAAAAGCCCTAGTCATTGCAGCTCACGTCACATTTTTGAAAAGTAAACAGAAAAAACCAAGGAAGTTTTCTCACCTCTTCTTCGTCTTCACTCCAAGTCTCCCCTCTTATAGACTGAAACTTGACATCTCTCACTTTCAACTTTCAACAATATGTCTTCAAACAGAAAGACCTGTATTCCCCTTTCTTCTCTCTCTCTCTCTCCCCCCCACCAAGCTGTTTGCTAATTGAAAATTGAAGAAAACAGAGAGTTCCACTTCTGATTTTGGAGTATAAAATTCATATAAAAATGTCTCTATTTGCTCGATTTTGTTGTGGAAGTGGTCCAATTCGGTAAGTTAAGTGCTCCAGAGTGAATTTACGACCTACCCTTTTAATGGTTTATGATGAATTTTGTTAGATTATTCTTAATATTGTTTTAGTTTCAGATGAGGAAAGAAAAAAAAAAGGTTTTTAGGGTTTCAAGCAGAGGGTAAATGATTTTAGGGTTTGAGGAACTTTTCATACAATTTGGGTTGTGAATTTACAGGGAAGACAGTGTAAAGAAGAGGGTAACATGGAGGGTATTTACTTTGAAAGAATTACATACGGCTACTAATAATTTTAGTTATGATAATAAGCTTGGTGAAGGTGGATTTGGTACTGTTTATTGGGGACAGCTTATGGATGGAACTCAAGTAAAACCCCTTCCTTCTTTTTTAATGTTCTTCATATATATATATATATATATATATATATATATATATTCATTTTATAATTCTTTTCTCATTAAGGGTTTTAATTGGAAAGTTTGAACTTGTTAAGTATAATTAGCTATTTAGCTCTCAATTTAAGTGTTTAGATTTATCTGGAAGTATTGCCTGAATGCTTGAATTGGGTAGTTGCCGAAATGTTTCAAGTATGAATTGTTGTTCTTGAGGAATGGTCTTATTGTGTCAGTTGGATTGAAAGATTTACGTAACAATCTTATTTAGGATAATGTGGCACAATTGGAACCTCTGATAAAGCACTTTAGCGTAAATTGACATCTTATTCTATGATCATGAGAGTTATGTTAGTCCATGCGGGACTATCCTCATAGGTCCTCTTTCTACTTATAGCCTCACTGAATCTAGAGATTCTTTTGAGACGAAAATGATCGCTTGAAGAGAAGATCTCTGCAAATATCAATATACAATTCCAGTAGATAATGCTATGATTAGGGTTTGAATGTACGTATGAAACAACCGTCTCTTACACTCTCTCTCAGACAAATATAAATGAGTGGCTATATTTACCCGTTTAATATTAATATAATCATACTTGAATTGTACGTTCAGTCTGAAATTGCGCAATTTAACCAGAAGGCGTTCTTATACTTTCGGGCCATTTGAGTAAGGTTTCTATATTGATCTGATGATCAGAATTGCAACATATACTATTTCTTGTGATGTTTCTATTTTCATACCTTAATAGAAGACATCTTTTCTGCAGATTGCGGTTAAAAGGCTGAAGATCTGGAGCACCAAAGCTGAGATGGAGTTTGCAGTCGAGGTCGAGATACTGAGTAGAGTTAGGCATAAGAATTTGTTGAGTTTACGTGGATACTGTGCAGAACGACAGGAACGTCTTATAGTGTACGATTATATGCCTAACTTGAGCTTACACTCCCATCTTCATGGGCACCATTCAGCAGAATACCTTCTTGACTGGGAAAAACGAATGAAGATTGCAATAGGATCGGCTGAGGGGATTGCGTAAGTCTGAACCCCAAACCTTTTTCTCCTACAATTTCTTTATTAGAGGTCAGTTTGACATGTTTTGTGATGCTTCAAAAGACATACCACCTTACCCTGTTACGCTTTCATCAAGTCATTGACAGCTAAAAAGATGATGTTTTTTGTTTGTTAGATATCAAACTTGCGCATTCAATATCAAGAAACCATTTTCATCATTTTGTTAATGTAACGAGCGACAACCCGGAGATAAAAAAATGTATGGTGGTGTTTAGTTTCTTCTCATTGTACGAATCTGAATCTTCTAAATCATATGGACCCAAAATCACTCGAATCAACCATTCAGATGAGTCAGATAAAAGAAAACATTCAATCTTACGCTAGTCGATTCATCCCTCGCGTAAGATATTAGATCTGGAAAAACAACAAGTACCTAAGATAAAATAAAGGATGTAATAACTAAGAGCCTACGATATAAAATTTACGTGTTTAAGGTCATGTCCTCGTATTGGCATTCTTCTAAGTTGTCACGAGCGAGACTTCGTTTTATTGTGTATTTTATGTAGCAAGTTGGAGACCTAGGACGGAATGGTTGATTAAATTTTCTCTCTCAACTCATTCGGGGTAATATTTTCTCTGCTTTTCTGCTTGCAGATATCTTCACCATCACGCAACACCCCATATAATTCATAGAGACATCAAAGCAAGCAATGTACTGCTAGATTCAGATTTTGAAGCTCAAGTTGCAGATTTCGGGTTCGCGAGGCTTATCCCAACCGGAGCAACTCACGTCACTACAAGGGTAAAAGGCACCCTAGGTTATCTTGCACCAGAATATGCCATGTTAGGAAAAGCATCAGAGAGCTGTGATGTTTATAGCTTTGGAGTTCTCTTACTAGAACTTAGTACTGGCAAAAAACCCATTGAAAAACTCAGTTCTTCAAACATGAAGCGCACACTTACTGATTGGGCATTACCACTCATTCGCCAGAGGAAATTTGATGAACTGGCAGACCCGACTTTGAGTGGGAAGTACGTAAAAGAAGAGCTGAAGAGGGTCATACTAGTTGGTATCCTGTGTACTGAAAGAGGGCCTAAAAACAGACCCACCATGCTTGAGGTATTGGACCTTCTCAAAGGAGAGAAAAAAGAGAAGCTAGATTCTCTTGAAAATGTCGAAATACCTCAGCAAACTATTAGTTTGTCAGATGCAGAAGATAGCTCCCAGTCTTTTTAAGAGGCGAGGAGCTGTTCACGATGGCTAAATAAGAGAACTTACCTGGGTCTGGTGGAGTAGTTTGTATTTTGTAGTATAATGACGAAGTTTAGAAGAATCGGTTGGATGGGTTTTTAAGTTATTTTGACTCTACTAGTAAAAGTTGTAATTAAATTGTTTGTTTGGAATCTTCCACATTAAATTAATTCTTGGTTCAAGCTGTCTGTAACTTAAGTGTCTGAAAAGGGCATCTAATTGTGAAATTCAAGTATCTCATATGACAAAATTTATTTAGACTGTACCTATTTCTTAGAGTTAAATATTATAAAAACATATATTATATCTAAAAAAAGAAAATGTATGTTTTTAATCATAGTGAATTAGTGATAAGGGGGGATGATAGGATGTCCTCTAACCTAGAAGGGAAAGAGATTGCATTGCCTATGCAGATAATATGACAAGAAGGAAAAGAGATTGCCCTCCCACTTTGTCCTTTCCAATGTGGTTCAGCAGGAGGTAAAGGTGTGGAAACTATATGATAAGAGATGGTGGTTATGTTTAATAGAAACTGACTGTGACTGCATGAGTCAAAATATTTTACATAATAACCAAGGGAAATTGGGTCAAATGACCTTTGACCCATTTGACTTTGGTGGAATGACCCTTATTTCTGAAGTTCCTTGAAATTACCTTATTTTTGTCATTTTCTTCCAAGTTTGCCCCTCAATATAAAATCGAGTCTAGATTTTCTAGACACCCGACTTTGATCCAAACCGAGAAACCCCCCACCCCTCTCTCTCTCTCTAGAACGCAATTTGATGGGTTCTTAGAGTTTTCAAAATCATTCCACCCTTCCCTCTTCAATTTATATGGCATTAATCAATGCAATTGAGTCTCAATCATGAAACATCTTGAATCTTCTCTCCCATCTAGGGTTTCAAT
>BEHA01023594.1:282828-301649 GCA_002897215.1 Eschscholzia californica subsp. californica
TAGATTAGAAAAGGAGTTCAAACTGTATTTCTTGATGCAATGCACGGTGCATGCATTTACCACCTTAGTAATAATTTGAAGGCAAAGTTTAAGAAAGATGATTTCCTTTCGTTATTTTTTAGAGCAAGCAGAAGCTACAAAACTTTCAGAGCTTAAACGGTTATTTTTGATAGTATGCCACGATTTCTCGATACATGGTGAATGAATTTGTATTTTTGATTTGCAATGTTTGAAAATTTGACCCAAATAACAGAGAAGAAAGGTTTAGAGATATTGTCACAAAGATTGTTGTGTCGATGAAGAAAAATTATTTGTGAAGTCTCTTAATGTATCTCCAATGAAATATATTCTAATGTAATATGACCTTTTACTTTGTGCACTTTTAATTCTGTTGTGAACTCATTGTATGTATGTGACTATTCCAAGACGTAAATTTATGTTCTTCCATGGTTGTAAAAAAATTTAGACGGTATTATATGACAAGAGTACAGTAGTCTAGACTCATACTGCAGGTGTCTAGACTCGGACTCTAGGAGTCTAGACTCGGACTGCAGGAGTCTAGACTCGGACTGCAGGAGTCTAGACTCGGACTGCAGGAGTCTAGACTCGGACTGCATGAGTCTAGACTCGGACTGCAGGAGTCTAGACTCGGACTGCATGAGTCTAGACTCGGACTGCAGGAGTCTAGACTCAGACCGTCTCAGTCTAGACAGACCGTCTCAATGAGTCTTTCAATATCTACTCTCACACTTTGTGGACAAACCCATAAGAAATTTAAGCATTCAAATTAATATTACTAAATTGTAATAGATATCAAAGTAAAATAAGTCGAAGTATTTCCATAGGTGAAGTACTTTGAATTGTCCCCGGAACCATAAAACTCAATTTTGTCAACCTATTCTTCCTATCTTCACATACTATTTTATTAAAAACTTCACGAAGTTCTCTAAGTGTTTTCCCGTCTGATAGAACTTTTTCGGCTTGTTTACCACCAATATACTTTATTTCGTCATTCACATTTTACAATCTACCACCATGGAATAACCAACCGCTAACGGATTCCATTAGAAATTATCCTACAAAACAAAGATAAATTCATTACTTGCATGTATTAAAAGTACTACCAACTTCCAAAATACATACAAAACGAGATTTTATGCTTGAAGATTATTAAGTAATACAAGGAAACACAAGGTCAAACATCAACAAAAAATAGATACATTTAGAAGCTATATATATAACACCAATTTCATCGAGAAAAGTAAACTTGTATATGTTACAGTCTAGAATGAGTCTGAACTAGTATAGGTTACTAATATTGAGGACTATTAACAAATCATGTCTAGCATTCTTTCAATTGTTCGTCACATTGCGAATATTTTAAGTGGGATCATTCACAAAAAGTTATCTTATGTGTCGCTAGACATTAATACCTAAAGATATGAATATGGTAGCCATTGAGGACAACTATCAAACACATGAATGATGAACAAACTTCAACAACATTAACAATACTTTCCTTCATTGAAGACTATTAACAAACACATGGTGAACATTGTCAAGCAAAGTAATCAATCCATAAGATTAAGGTCAAACCCAAGCCAAAATTGAAAAATAAACAACACATAAGATGAATTTAACATTATACAATAGATAAACAACCAAAATATAACAGAAAACAATGTAATCATGTACTTATTACAAGGTAAACCCTAGGAAGATGAAGAATACATAAATAAATAAAAAATCATACAAAACCAAACAAAACGACCTATAATATGAAACAAATTAACAATGAAGATGAAATATGGTAAAACCATAATAAAGATGAACTTACCTCAACAAATCGACCAAACCCTAATCAAGTAAAAATTTGGGCGAAATTTCCGATGATGAAGAAATGGGAGAGAAGATTCAAGATGTTTATGATTGAGACTCAATTGCATTGATTAATGCCATATAAATTGAAGAGGGAAGGGTGGAATAATTTTGAAAACTCTAAGAACCCATCAAATTTCATTCTAGAGAGAGGGGGGTTTTCTCGGTTTGGATCAAAATCGGGTGTCTAAAAAATCTAGACTCGATTTTATATTGAGGGGCAAACTTGGAAGAAAATGACAAAAATAGGGTCATTTCAAGGAACTTGAGAAATAAGGGTCATTCCACCAAAGTCAATTGGGTCAAAGGTCATTTGACCCAATTTCCCTGAATTAAGTCCAACAAAAAAAAAAAGACTACTCATGAATTAAAAAATGCAGAACGAGAAAAAAAAAAAAAAAAGTATGTGTTGAGGTTTTATTTTAGCTGATACGTTTACGGAGCTTCACCCAGAGTTAATGTTGAAATCGCGTTAGATTTGAATGTAAAACAACATTCTAGTTAAGGTACATAATTTTGCAAGGACTTAGCACTTTTGAAGCTGAATTTCATTGTTTTGATAAGTTATTTTTAATTTTTATTAGTTTCCTGTTCTTTTTAATATTCTCCAACTTCGTTTTCTTCAAGCGTCGATGGGTATATTTAGTCCACAAAGTAATTAGTGCCTCTGAAACCCTCACTATTAATTTTCAAAAAAGGTTTCTAAACACAGTACTGTCAATGTTCCACACTCAAATTTCGCGCGTTTTGAAAAGATAGGTTTGGGCGTGATTGGAGAGAGGAGGTGGGAGATAAAAATAGAAAAAGATATTGAAGGATTTTGTTGGTAAATCAGTTATAATATATGAGGAAGGTTATATTAGGTATTATGAATTCATATATATTCTAAGAATTTGTGTTTTCTCTCTAGATGTATACCAATGGACTAGATATCCATTTACAATATTATTTTGGTTTTCAAAACCTTAATGGGATTAGAGTGGACTAAATATCATATTAGGCCCCGTTTTTGAGCTATAACCTCAAAAATTCTTTTTTCAAAGTTATTTTCATTACAAATTGTATAGAAAACCACAATACAATACAAATTGAGTTCTTCTATTAGTCTTATTCATTCAATCAAGTAATAGAACAATTCAACATTTTTCTCTATCTTGTTTATAAGCTTTTTAAGTTTATAGATTTTTCAACTGTGTCAAAATGGATTCCTCCATAACTAACACATGCAATTGTTTCGAGCTTTGGTAACGTTGAATTTCAACGACTTACCAATCTTCCAAAACACAATTATGTAAATATAGCATATATGTATATACTTTTTTTAAATAATAAACATGTATTGTTAAAAAATAATTTCTTTTTCAGCTATTTTAGTCATTGGACACGTATATTGACTATATGAGTATTTCTTTTTTTGTTGAACAACTGTATAAGTAGTTTGACTTATCTCATTCGGCATTATTTCCTAAATATTATTCTCCTGGTGCTTTCATTTTATTATTAATTTTTTCTTTTATTCTTTTTTCTTTTTTCTTTAAATTTTCTTTTTGTTATGTCATAAAGGTTTTTGTCTAAGTTCAAAGATCAATTAAAAAATACACTAGGACATAACTTATATTTTCTACCAATATTTTGAAGTAATCTCAAATCTTAGATAAGATAAAATTTCAAATAAAATAACAAGTGCAATAGAACTTCTAGTTTGTCACTTCATTGTTTGATTCTTCAACATCATCCACTACGTGTACGTCCATTCTAATCCTAAAAGTATGTAGTTCTCCGAGTAGAGAGATAAATGTTGGTGGACAAGTAAACTTATTTTTTAAGTCTGTAACACCAATTTTACTTAACTAAAAGGAGGTTTTGTTCGAATTGAATATTTGACCGAAATAATTGATTTGTTAGGTAAAAGGAAAAATATGACGAATTTAAGGAACTTTTATTTCATTTTTGTAAAATTAAATTTTGAAAACATGTCATTGTTGACAACAACAACAAGAAAGCAATGGATCACCAGTTGTTGTTTCTCATCTTTTTCTGTTTTAAGAATATTTTGTCCACAAGTAATTAGTACCTCTCAAACTTGGCTGCTCCACCAATCCACCTTGCTTTTCTTCCCATCTTCTTATGGGTTTATGAGTATTTTGACTATATTTTGGTAGCCCAATGACCCAATCTTCATTTTGTTTCCTTGGCAAGAATTAAAAAGACCTTTCAACAAAAAAAAAAAAAAAGAGAATTAAAAAGTCCCTTATATAAAAAAAATAAGGAGTATTTTCTTTTTGCAACAATGTTCTTTGTAATCCTCTTTTGACTTTTTCTCTTGACTAGAATTTTTTAGAAATACGTAGAATTCATCTCTTTCCTCTTTTGGACTAGAGAAATACGTAGTCACCAATTTTGCCCAGCTGGGCCCATGTCTTCAGTAATAACTAAGTTATTCAAGTAAGATCCTTCATTCTTACCAAGTTATTGTTAGGTCCCTCCGTGCCTAAAGATTTGGTTCGCATCCAAATATAAACTACCAAACCCACTTTGCTTTAACCCCCAACACCCTCTTTCTCTCTCCAACTCTCTGTCCACAAGACCAAAATCCAGGAGCACCAAGCGAAATTCATAGAAGCCAAAGTAGCAACTCTCATAGCTAGAACCAGTGAAGAAAGCAGAGCAAAAATTATTTTACCAAGTGTTCTGTGGACAGTAGAACATAACTATACACATGTTATTATAGAAAGCAACATTAAAAGTTTGATCCAACACTCACACGACTCCAGAAGAATGATTCAATGGCAACCGACAACTCATACACAACATCAAAGGACGTTTATCGAATTTCAGTAGCATCAAATTCTCCTACATCTTCAGTGCACACAACAATCCAGCTGACAAGCTAGCAAAATGGGTCAGGAAAAAGCAGGGCTATAGATTCTGGAAATACATTTGAAATTTTATTTCTAATATGTATTGTAATCGCATTCTTCTTTATCAGTAATATATGTGTATCTTCTAAACAAAAACAGCACCGGGAACTCCAAGAAGTAAGAGCCACAAATAAAGCATTGAGGAATATGGGAAATTTCATACTATTTGCACACCGTTTTTTACTCATGTCACTTTATATTTAGGGTTAGAATTTTTTTATGGTAGTGTTAAATTTTAGGGTTATCTGTACAAGCATTCTTCTAATTTATTACAAATTTGAATGGAGTTGGAAACTTTTAAAAACTAAGGTTTTTTTTTTTTTTTTTTTGTTGAAATGATATAATATATTAAACAACAAGAGTTTTATTACAATACAATTTGGAAATAAAGTAAGGGATCTTCTTCCATGACTGAGATTTTTTCCTTTTCCTCGCCCACTTTGCTAGCTTATCTGCAACTTGGTTGATATTCCTGTTTACAAACGAAAATTTGACTGTTTCCATGAGAGCTCCAATTTCTCTTATTTTATGAATGTTCCTTACAGTTTGCCATTGAATTTCTTTCCTATTCTGTTGTAGATATTGAATTACATTTATATTGTCATTTTCGATGATAATCTTCCTGTAGTTGCTGGGAACTAGCCTCAAACTAAGGTTTCTTTAGTCTAGGTTTTTCTTGGAAGTGATAAAGAAATTTTTTGACTGATTACATGTCTTTTCAGCTTGGAGTTGTCACAAATTATTCTACATACTTTATGTATGCATACTAGTCTGTTTTAGTCTAAGTATATTGGGCTACCTACATGGTAGTTATTTTGTTAATTTCTATTTGAATTAAAGAGTCACTTTGTTAGTGGTAAACAAAGTGGGGTACTGGTCAGTTACTGTGGGAAGTGGGTGTAGTATTTTTATACTACAAATAGGAATTGATATGGGATACTCAGATGCACAATTCATATCCCATCAAAACAACTTTTTTTTTTTTTGATGAAGACCATCAAAACAACTTTTTACCTTGTTATTTGCAATATTTCTCCTCTGCACTTTGTCTCTTTTGCATGTCTACAAATTGTTTCTGCTGGAAAATGTTGTAATTGTGAACAGTGGCGGACCCAGAAAAGTTTCTTTGTCACTTTTAGTTATAATAAGTTGTAAAGCGCCTGAAGATCTTGATGTGACGTCTGAGCGAGTGATTTCTAGACATATCTTTACATTCTAAGCCAACTCAACTAGTCTTAACTTGCGAGTTGTGTTGACTGTAACCAAAATACATAATCTTAAAGAAGTTAAGAATACAGAGAGGGCAAACTCATTTTAAAAGAATAGTCAGAGAGTAAGATACACACACGACGTGTATACATAAGAAAATCAAATAAAAGCAAAGGCATAAGAATGATAGAACGAAGAATAACTCTGAAAACGTATACGAGGAGTTGACAACAAATTTTCAAAGAAAAAAATGCTAAAAATGAACTGACAAAAGAGTCAAAATAGAGTAATATATGGCTAATAAGATAGTTGATTAAGAACTAGGGGGCATATGCTAATTTACACACAAGAAAATGAAAAGGAAAGCTACAAGATTTGAACTCAAGACCTGCTGCGCCATCCCTTACTACTAAGACCACCACGCCAACCCTTTATTTGTGTTAATTGTGTAGGGTTTCTTCATTTTTAACCATTCGTTACTCTTATTTGAAATAATATTTATGCCGGACCTGTGGGGGGCACGTGACCCCACTGGTCCCAACGTGGGTCCGCCCCTGATTGTGAAAGGAAGCTTTTATTGGCTGTTACAAATGAAGGAAACAATTAGTACCACCATTTTCAACTTGGTATCAGAGCAGTTATTAATGAAGCTCGGACTACTTCTAATAAGTGTCGATTTTTTCGCTCCGCAACTCCATTTTGTTGCGGTGTGTATGAACAAGTAGTACGTTGAACAATGCCATGTGTTTCCAAGTACCCTGAAGATCACTACTTCTATATTCTCCACCATTGTCACTATGTAGGACTTGTATCGTTTTGTTATACTGCGTTTTGATCATCTTGTGAAATTTTTGAAATAATAAGCCAACTTCATCTTTCGACTTCATCAAGTACAACCAAGTCATTCTGGTGCAATCGTCAATAAATGTTACAAACCAACGTGATCCACCCATAGTTGAGACTTTAGATGGTCCCCAAACATCAGAATATATAACCATGAAAGGAGATGGACTTTTATTCAAACTCAATGGAAACGAAGTACGGTGACTTTTTGCTAGTTCACATACTACACAATGAAAACTAGAAACATCGAATTTCATAAATAAACTCGGAAATAATTTTTTTGAATAACCAAAAGAAGTGTGTCCCAAACGCCGATGCCATAACCAAATTTCTGATTTATTCTTCTCCCCCTCAGACCCTTGCGCTACTAGGGCTTGCCGCAATTTGTCGCAATCATTAGACTGCAAGTCTAAGTAATATAACTGTCCGCGCTTAATACCACAACCAATCGTCTGTCTGGTTTGGATGTCCTTAAACACACAAAAATCAGGTCAAGAAATTACAACACAAGATAAAGCTTTAGTTATTTGAGAGACCGACAAAAGATTATAATCTAATGATGGAACAACTAAGACAGAATCTAAATGTAAAGTGTCGGTGAGATTTAAAGACCCTTCCCCAGTAACTGGGGTTGTGTTACCGTTAGCTGTGGAAACAAGTTTTTGTGAGGATTGTCCAACTAATGACACCTGTCTAGAATCATAAGTCATATGATTTGTTGCACCAGAATCAATTATCCATGTACTATCTTTAACAGATGCAGGAAAACCTTACCATCACTTTCTGTAGCAGCCACCAAAGCGGAAGCGTTTTCAGCAAAATCATCCTTTATATCAGCAACAGCTACTGTTGAGACCTGTTTGTGATCCTTCTTCTTCTGATCGCGGGTGTGCTCCCACCATTCTGGATATCCTACAAGTTCAAAACAGCGGTCTTTTGTATGACCAATTTTATTACAGTTATGACACTTTAATTTTGCTTTATCAACATTAGTGTTCATCTTAGCCTTGGATCTATCTTGCCAGTTTTGTCGTTGACAAGCTACCATGGCTGATGTGTCAGAATCTCCTTTTAAAGTAGCATGACGTACTGCTTCTCGTCGAACTAAAGCATAACAATCTTCTAAATCAGGAATTGGATTTTACGTAGAATTTCTCCTTGAATTTGTTCGAAATCACCATCTAGCCCAGCAAGAAAGATGTGTACTCGTAGTCGTTCAGTTGATTTTCGATATGCTTCAATGTCATCGAGATCTTTCATAACTACCTTATCTCGATGATCTAATTCACGAAAAATCTCAGTTATCTCCCCGTAGTATTCAGAAAGAGACTTCCCACTTTGTCTTGCAGCAAATGCTCTTTTATTCAGACTAAATACTTGGAGTTCATCACTTCCATCATAAAAGGCCCTTGATAATGCACTCCATATTTCTTGGGCGGTGGGTAAGCGTATGTAGCGTTTCATGATTTCAGGAGTCATAGACATTAATAACCATCTCTTCACTTTCTGATTTTCTGCATACCATTTCTCATAGCCATCATCTGATTCTGAGGGTGGCTTTGTCTTTCCTCGTATGAATGATAATTTTTCTCTTTCGACGAGATGCATCTCCATTAATTGGGACCACATATCATAATTAGATTCAGTAAGAATGATTCCTGCATTAAATATACTTTCTGAATGCACCATGATTGGAACTGATTTTGTTCCAGATGAGTCAATACCTTTTCCACTCATTTTTTTTTTATAACACTTCAGATTTGAATTGTATAGTAAATCAGAACAAGAGGGTAAATAAAGAACCTCTACACAAGATGAGAGAGGTTAAAAAAAAAAAAAAGGAGCTTAATAATCTTAGAGAGAGAAAGAAAATACCCTACTTTTAATGGAGGTTGTAGACGTAATACTTCTAATCCAATACCCAACTCTTTCTCTTGAATCCCAATTTCAGGACTTGTTATTGTTCTGGAAAATTCAGAGTGCTCAAATAAAATTGTAAGACAAGATTTCTTCTTGTTTCCCGCTGTACTAATTGAAGAAAAATAAATCTTTTCCTCCTCTTCTTATGAACGAACTCATAGCTCTGGTACCAAGTTGAAAATGGTGATGAATAACTTTTCTTTTATTTCTTATTCATATACTTTGTGAATATACAATAGCTCATATATATATATATATGAGAATTCCTTAAACTAAAAATATAATTATCTAAGTAATTACATCAACATAATAATATGTAATATCTTCACAATAATATATAATATATAGATATATGAATATATATATATATAAAATATTCTCTAAGGAAGGTGAATCCGAACTCTATGAATTTGCGAATCGAGAAATGGGTGAATTGGATTCGAGTGGTAGAATTTCAGAACCTGGTAGTGATTTACATCCAGAAATTGAAGAAAGAAGAGCGGATGAGATAGAAAATATAAGTCAATTCCCATCAACAAGTGAACAATTTGGGCCTGAAAATACGTGTACTACTATACCAAACCAATCGTCGTCTGCTGAAGGTGTTCTTAATCTAGAGTCTGAACCACCAAAGAGACAACTACCATCTCGTCAAACCAGAGGTATTCCTAAACCCACATATGAACCTGGATTGTCTAGTAAAGTTAGGTATCCTATGAGTAATTATGTCTCTAATCATCGTCTGTCTGAATCAAACAAGTCATTTGTAAATCAATTATCTCTTGTAGCTATTCCTAACAGTGTGCAGGAAGCCTTAACGGATCCAAGATGGAAAGCAACCATGAATGAAGAGTTAGAAGCATTGCAGAAAAACAAGACATGGGATCTAGTGGAATGTCCACCTGGAAAGAAGCCAGTAGGTTGTCGGTGGGTATATACTGTGAAATATAAAGCAGATGGCAGTGTTGAACGCTTTAAGGCTAGACTAGTAGCAAAAGGGTATACTCAAACTTATGGGATTGACTACACAGAGACATTTGCTCCTGTAGCTAAGATCAATACAGTTCGAGTACTATTATCTTTAGCTGTTAATCTGGATTGGCCACTACAACAGTTCGATGTAAAAAATGCTTTTTTGCATGGTGAGTTGACGGAAGAAATATATATGGAACTTCCATCAGGATGCATGCCATTAGAAAAACAAAGTCATAAGGTGTGCAAACTAAGGAAGTCGTTATATGGGTTGAAGCAGTCCCCAAGAGCATGGTTTGGGAGGTTCACAAAGTCCATGAAGTCTTTAGGCTACCACCAAAGTAATTCAGATCATACTTTGTTCCTAAAAAGGAAACATGATAAAATTACAACACTCATTGTATATGTGGATGACATGGTTGTTACAGGAAATGATCCTGAAGAACAAAAAGCTTTGAAGAATTATTTGTCTAGTGAATTTGAAATGAAAGATCTAGGCCCCTTGAAATACTTTCTTGGAATTGAAGTTTCCCGATCAAGTAAAGGGATCTTTCTATTTCAAAGAAAGTATGCCTTAGATCTTTTGCAGGAAACTGGAATGTCAGGTTGTCAGCCTATTGATACACCACTAGAAGAAGGATTGAAGTTGTGTGTCCAACCCAATCAAATACCAGCCGATAAAGGGAGATATCAAAGACTGGTCGGAAGACTGATGTACTTAGCTCGTACAAGGCCCGATCTAGGCCCCTTGAAATACTTTCTTGGAATTGAAGTTTCCCGATCAAGTAAAGGGATCTTTCTATCTCAAAGAAAGTATGCCTTAGATCTTTTGCAGGAAACTGGAATGTCAGGTTGTCAGCCTATTGATACACCACTAGAAGAAGGATTGAAGTTGTGTGTCCAACCCAATCAAATACCAGCCGATAAAGGGAGATATCAAAGACTGGTCGGAAGACTGATGTACTTAGCTCATACAAGGCCCGATCTGGCATATGCATTAAGTGTGGTGAGTCAATACATGCATAATCCAGGTGAACAACATATGAATGCGGTAATGCACATTTTAAGGTATTTAAAAGGTGCCCCTGGTAAGGGAATTTTGTTCACAAAAAATGCTGGTAACCGAGATATAGAAGTATACACTGATGTTGATTGGGCTGGTGCTGTCGATGATAGAAGATCTACCTCTGGTTACTTTACTTTTGTAGGTGGTAACCTTGTAACATGGAGAAGTAAGAAACAAAATGTTGTCGCTCGCTCAAGCGCAGAAGCTGAATTTAGAAGTTTGGCACTAGAACTTTGTGAGGCATTGTGGTTACGACTTCTCTTACAAGATTTGGGTTATCATTCTAGCCAACCGATAAATCTATTTTGTGACAACAAAGCAGCAAGTGACATTGCACACAATCCTGTGAAACATGATCGTACAAAACATGTCGAGGTGGATAGATTTTTTATTAAGGGGAAGTTAGATGAAAAAATTGTGGAGTTACATAAAATAAAATCAGAGGATCAGTTGGCAGACATCCTCACCAAAGCAGTCTCCTATAAAATATTCTCATCATTTTTAAACAAGTTGGGCATGAGTGATATCTATGCACCAACTTGAGGGGGAGTGTAAAGATCCTTAGAGAATATTTTATATATATATTCATATATATATATATATCTATATATTATATATTATTGTGAAGATATTACATATTATTATGTTGCTGTAATTACTTAGATAATTATATTTTTAGTTTAAGGAATTCTCATATATATATATATATATGAGCTATTGTATATTCACAAAGTATATGAATAAGAAATAAAAGAAAAGTTATTCATCACCATTTTCAACTGTACAAATGAAGAAGCTTGTAGACAACATGATGTAGATTGTTGCGGAATCGATAAAGTAATGGAATCCACCATTAGAATTACGGTAAGGGAAACAAATTAAGTAGAAAAAGAGTTGCTATCAAGGTCATTTTTATTCAATATTCAAATGTCTATATAACAAGGACAGACTGAAAGCTATTTATTGAATTTTAGACAATTCTAGATAGACACATACTAGGAAGGAAATATTTTATTAAACTCTAGTTTCTTCGGTTGCTATTAATCTCAATCTAATAAACTCCTTAATAAATAAAGGGTTATTTTCCAAATAGCCCCCAACTTTGTGACATGGTTCCTGCCTAGCCCCCTACTTTATCAAAAATACCCGGATGACCTCTTTTTCAGATTCCGTTATAACACTGTTAACTAGTTATGACCTCTCTCTCATCCAAATCATCGCCTCTCTCTGCCACCTCATCTTCTCTCCACCTCATCATTCACTGGCGAAGGTCGTCGACCGACCAATTTTCTGGTCGGCGACCTTCAAACATAAAAAAAAATTTAAAACTCTCCTCTCTCTCTCTCTCTAAAAAATAATTTTTTTTTTCAGATTCCGTTATAACACCGTTAACTAATCATCACCTCTCTCTCATCCAAATCATCGTCTCTCTCACCCACCTCATCTTCTCGCCACCTCATCATTCACTGGCGAAGGTCGCCGACAGACCAATTTTCCGGTCGGCGACCTTCAAACATAAAAAACAAAATTTAAAACTCTCCACTCTCTCTAAAATAATAAAATAAATTTTCCTCTCTCTCTAACCCCTCACTCTCTCCCACAATACAACTCCGACGAAGGGGATGAGCCCCTTTGCCAGAAAAACCAGACCGAGATCTGGTTTAAACAACCAGATCCTGGTCTAGTTTGAAACCAACCAGATTTCGGTCTGGTTAGTTTTAAAACCAGACCGGAAAACTTCCAGATTCCGGTCTGGTTTTAAAATCAACCACACCGGAATCTGGTGGTTTTAACCAGATTCTGATCTGGTTTCAAACCAGACGGGGATCTGGTTCTTTAAACTAGATCTCGGTCTAGTTTGAAACTAGACCGAACTTGGTTTCAAACCAGACCTTGAAGGTCTGGTTTCTCATGCGAAGGGGCTCCTCTCCTTCGTCGGAGTTGTATAGAGGGAGAGAGAGAGGATTTTTTTTAGAGAGGGAGGAGAGTTTTACAAAAATTATTATTTTTTTTTTATGTTTGAAGGTCGCCGACCGGAAAATGGTTCGGCCCCGGTGTAGATGATGAGGTGGCGAGAAGATGAGGTGGCAAAAAGAGACGATGATTGGATGAGAAAGAGGTGATGACTAGTTAATGGTGTTATAACGAAATCTGAAAAAGGGGTCATCCAGGTATTTTTGATAAAGTAGGGGGCTAGGCAGGAAACCGGTCACAAAGTTGGGGGCTATTAGGGAAATAAAATACTTAAACTTAAAAAACTCCTAATGGTAGACTTATGTGACTTGACAATGAGGAACATCTAGCCGGTGATGATCTCCATAACAACAATTAGGAGTAATAGAGAATGTGTATGAAGGCATATCTTCAAGGTCAAGATTTATGGGAATTAGTTGCTGGTTTTGATGCAGAAATTCCTATTTACGTTCCTGAGAATGTCGAATCACGAAGAAAATGGAAGATCAAGTGTGGTAAGGCTCTTTTTGCTTTAAGGACATCTATTAGCAAATAATTTATCGACCATGTTAGTGATGTTAGCTCTCCAAAATAAGTTTGGGAAACACTTCAATGGTTGTTTACCAAGAAGAATACTGCAAGATTGCAGTTGTTGGAGAACAAGTTGGCAATGTTAAAACAAAGAGGGATGTCAATTTCTGAATAGTTTTGCGAGTTAAAAGTGTTTGAGCTGAAATTTCAGAAATATATATGGAAGAAAAGATTAGCGAAGCACGTCTTCGTCGTTATCTTGTCCCTTGATTGAAGGAGTATGGCCCTTTTGTCAGTTCGATTCAGGGGTGGTCTAAGGAGCCTTCTGTAGAAGAATCAGAGAATTTGCTCTCTAATCAACAAGCTTTCGCAAAACAAATGACAAAGAACAATGAGTTTGATAATGTTTTCTTCTCAAAAGGAAAACCAAACAAGATGATCACATCAACAAGAAGGATAAGAAACACTTCACATGTTTCAGGTGCGGGAAGCCTGGGCACATTAAGAGAAACTATCAGGTGAAAATCTCCAAAGCCAATGTAGCATGTACTAGTGAAGGAGACGAGGAACTCAAAGAGGAGCGATGCTTTACTATTGAACTAGTTGAAGAAAAGTTAGCACAAGCCTTTCTAACTTGTGCTCGTAAGAAGGAGGGGTAGATCATTGATTCAAGTTGCTCACACCATGTAACTTGAGATGCCCCATTGTTTTCAGAAACACAAAAACACTATGGAGATCGAGTTATTACTACTGCAACTAACTCAACTTATTATGTAGCAAAATAAGGTGAATGGCAATCCATATTGCTGGTGATACAGGAACCGAAAGTGTCAAGTTGCATGACGTCTATCATGTTCCATGTTTGACAAAAAAAAATCTAATTTATGTACCACAAATTACTGATTCAGGAAAATATGTATTATTTAGTCCAAATGATGTTAAAGTGCTTGATAGTGTGAAAGAAATATTTTGTTGATGTCGTTTTCGCTAGTGGGAAGAAAGACTCTTTGTTTGTTTTGTCGGTAAGTGAAGCATATGTGAACAAAACAAGCCAAACTAATAGTGTTGCAGTTTGGCATGCTCAGTTGGGGCATATAGGTTACCAAATGTTGCATCAAATTTCTCTAAAAAGCTGGAATGCCAACTTTGAAGAATGTATGTGAAGAATGTAATTTGCGAAGGTTGTCAATTAGGCAAATCTCATCGTCTTTCTATTAAAAGGTCATCAAATAGCAGATTTGACGGGACCAACAAAAACATTAAGCTATAGCAGACATTGTTATGTTAGTGTTAGTGGGCGATTACTCAGGGTTCACTTAGTTGAACTTTTTGAAAGAGAAGAGTGAAGCGCCATACAAATTCGTGGAATTCAGAGGTATTGTTAAAAAAGACTTCAAAACAAAAATAAAATTTTTGCAGAGTTATAATGTTGGGAAATACATGTCAGATGACGTCTTAAAATTTGTAGTGACAATGATATTCTTCGACAAATGACTTGTCCTGACACTCCTCAACAGAGTGGAGTTGCGGAAAGAAAGCTTAGTCATCTTGTTTTAGTTTACCTCTCATGGTTGCACGACAAGAATCTCCCGCGGGAGTTTTGGGCAGAAGATATTCAATGTGCAAATCATGTGGTAAACAGGTCGCCTCTACGACCATGTACTACAGATCTCATTTTGAGATTTTATTTGAAGAAAAGCCAAATGTTAATTATTTTCTGGCATTTGGTTTTATTTGTTATGTTCGCCAAATCTAATAAAACTAAACTTGACATGAAAGCAAAAACAAATGTATTTTTGGCTACGACTCGCATAGGAAGGGTTGGAGGTGTATGGATACGGTGACAACGATGTTTACCACTTCTAGAGATGTGGTGTTTGATGAAATATCATCTTTTTCATCTCAAAATGTATTGGCAAAAAATGTGCTCTTGTTGCGACAACTTGATGTAAATCATGCATTCCTTTACGAAAAGTTGGACCATGACATATTCATGAAGCAATCTCAAGGTTTTATCTCAGAGAAATTCCTACATCATGTATATCATTTGAAGAAAGCACTATATGGCCTAAAACAAACACCTTGAGCTTGTTACGGTAAAGTTGTTGAATACCTTATCTTTTGTGGTTTTAGAGTTTTAGATTCAGATTCTAGTTTGTTCATAAAATTATAAAAAAAATATGCATTTGCTAGTCTTACCATATGTCGGTGATATGATAATAACGGGAGGCAATGAATCAAAGATCTCTAACTTATGAAATGATTTGTTTGTTTATTTCGAAATGAAAAACCTGGGAGAAATTGGATGTTTTCCTTGGATTAGAAGTGAAAAAAATTAGATTAGAGATATTTTGTTTCTCAGAAAAGTTATGCCACGGTTCTCTTGGAACGTTTTGGCATGGGGGAGTAAAAAGAAATGGCTACTCCAGTGAAGGCAAATCTTAAGATGAAGAGATATGAAGGGAAGTTGTTGAATAATGCGAAAAATTTCTGACAATTTGTTGGAAGTTTAATCTATTTGACTATTACAAAATCAGAAATTTCATATTCAGTTGGTGTTGTCTCTCAGTTTATGTAGAATCCAAGAACATCCCACTTAGACGCAGCAAAAAGAATTCTGTGTTATGTGAAAGGATCTCTTCATCATGATCTTTTGTACAAGAGATGTGATGACTTTGGCTTAAGTGGATTTTCTGATGCAGATTGGGCAGGAAATACAGATGACCATCACTTAATTTTAGGTTATTGCTTTAACACTGGTTCAACAATAACTCCTTCATGTAACAAGAAGCAGGATATTGTTGCTTCGATCTAGCACTAATACGTGGCAACAATTATAGCCGCACAAGAATGCATTTGGCTGAAAAGATTGATTGGAGGTATAACGACCAAAATTGATTATACTGTTCAGATAAAATGTGATGATGAAAGCGCCATCAAACTCGCGTCGAGCCCAGTTTTTCATGCCCAGACAAAACACATTGAAGTTTGACATCATTTTATTCGTGAAAAGCTTTTGAGTCAAAAGATTGAGTTAGAAGGCGTCGCACAAGTGATCAAGTGGCTGACATATTCACTAAGGTTTTGGAAAAATCTAAGTTTGAGTCCTTAAATGCTTTGGAAATTGTTGATCGAAAACTTGCGGTAAGGGAGAGTGTCACAAATTAGTGCAACTTTCTGCACGCTTTATTTATGCATACAAGTATGTGTTTAGTCCAAGTGTACTGGGCTACCTACATGGTAATTATTTAGTTGATTTCTATTTAAATTAAAGAGCCACTTTGTTAGTTGTACACAAAGTGGGGGCAGTGGTCAGTTATTTTAGGAAGTGGTGTAGTGTATTCATTCTACAAATAAAAACTGATCTGGGACACTCAGATGTACCGTTCATATTACCCACCCTAAAAATCGGAGACAAATAAAAACTGATCTGGGACACTCAAATGTACAGTTTATATAAAACGCAAAGTTTTTTGCTGACTGGGACAAACTCGGAGACAAATCCGGCCGTCCGTTAGAATTTTGATACATTCTTTACCTTCAGGTCTATTACCCACCCTAAAAATAAGAAATTTTATCACCCAATCCATCCAAGAAAGTGAACAAGAGAATGAATCTGGACTCTTTAACTCCTCCTTCATTTTTAATCTACACCGTCCAAATCTCCGTATTCCATCAGAAGAGCGTTACCTTTCCTCTTCTTCTCATTAAAAATACTTTCCATTTCCTACTTCGGTTACAAAAGGTAATCCAACGCATAGTTTGGCCTTCACATCATGAGTTGCTTCGTCTTTTGAAACTGGCAATTACTCCTTATCTTCCTTCTCCTTCGTTGCTCTTAACTCATAGAATTTTATTTTTCGCCATACCTGGTTCGTACCTGGTTCGAAATCCCAAAGAACAAAATGATTCCAAAAAACTGATAAGACCTAATCTTATGTACTTTCATTGATCCGTTTTTTCCTAGATTAGGTTTTCTGTTTTGATTCATTGTTATATTGACTTAGATTTTATTTGTTCAATCTCTCGTGATCGAGGTTATTATCTTTCAAAATAGGTAAAAGCTTTAAATTTCCTCTTTATTTGTTACATTTAAATGATTGATGATGAAATTTACCCCTCTTCTTCTTTCTCTCTAAAATTTCTATAATACAAAAGATGTTTTGGTTATGTTTGTAAAGTGGAAGAAGTAGAAATCCTAACTTAACTCTTGAAATCCTAACTTAACTCTTGATTTATATCTCTTTATTCTATTATATAAAACGCAAAGTTTTTTCCTGACTGGGACAAACTCGGAGACAAATCCGGTCGTTCGTTAGAATTTTGATACATTTCTTACCTTAAGATCTATTACCCACCCTAAAATGAATAAATTTTATCACCCAGTCCATCCAAGAAAGTGAACAAGAGAATGAATCTGGACTCTTTAACTCCTCCTTCATTTTTAATCTACACCGTCCAAATCTCCGTATTCCATCAGAAGAGCGTTACCTTTCCTCTTCTTCTCATTAAAATTCCTTCCCATTTCCTACTTCTGCTATAAAAGGTAATCCAACGCATAGTTTGGCCTTCACATCATGAGTAGCTTCGTCTTTTGAATTCGACGATTACTCCTTATCTTCCTTCTCCTTCGTTGCTCTTAACTCATAGAATTTTTTTTTTTCGCCATACCTGGTTCGAAATCCCAAAGAACAAAAAGATTCCAAAAAACTGATAAGCCCTAATCTTATGTACTTTCATTGATCTGTTTTTTCCTAGATTAGGTTTTCTGTTTTGATTCATTGTTATATTGAGTTATATTATATATTGACTTAGATTTTATTTGTTCCATCTATCGTGATCGAGGTTATTAACTTTCAAAACAGGTAAAAGCTTTAAATTTCCTCTTTATTTGTTTCATTTAAATGATTGATGGTGAAATTTACCCCTCTTCTTCTTTCTCTCTAAAATTTCTATAATACAAAAGATGTTTTGGTTGTGTTTGTAAAGTGGAAGAAGTAGAAATACTAACTTAACTCTTGATTTATTTCTCTTTATTCTATTATATAAAACGCAAAGTTTTTGGCTGACTGGGACAAACTCGAGGACAAATCCTGTCGTTCGTTAGAAGTTTGATACATTTTTTACCTTCAGATCTATTACCCACCCTAAAAATAAATTTTTTTATCACCCATTCCATCCAAGAAAGTGAACAAGAGAATGAATCTGGACTCTTTAACTCCTTCATTTTTAATCTACACCGTCCAAATCTCCGTATTCCATCAGAAGAGCGTTACCTTTCCTCTTCTTCTCATTAAAATTCCTTCCCATTTCCTACTTCTGCTACAAAAGGTAATCCAACGCATAGTTTGGCCTTCACATCATGAGTAGCTTCGTCTTTTGAATTCGACGATTACTTCTTATCTTCCTTCTCCTTCGTTGCTCTTAACTCATAGAATTTTTTTTTTTCGCCATACCTGGTTCGAAATCCCAAAGAACAAAAAGATTCCAAAAAACTGATAAGCCCTAATCTTATGTACTTTCATTGA
>BEHA01023594.1:312642-340249 GCA_002897215.1 Eschscholzia californica subsp. californica
TATCACCCATTCCATCCAAGAAAGTGAACAAGAGAATGAATCTGGACTCTTTAACTCCTTCATTTTTAATCTACACCGTCCAAATCTCCGTATTCCATCAGAAGAGCGTTACCTTTCCTCTTCTTCTCATAGAAATTCCTTCCCATTTCCTAATTCTGTTACAAAAGGTAATCCAACGCATAGTTTGGCCTTCACATCATGAGTTTCTTCGTCTTTTGAAATCGGCGATTACTCCTTATCTTCCTTCTCTTTCGGTGCTCTTAACTCATAGAATCTTTTTTTTCGCCATACCTGGTTCGTACCTGGTTCGAATTCCCAAAGAACGAAAAGATTCCAAAAAACTGATAAGACCTAATCTTATGTACTTTCATTGATCCGTTTTTTCCTAGATTAGGTTTTCTGTTTTGATTCATTGTTATATTGACTTAGATTTTATATTGACTTAGATTTTATTTGTTCAATCTCTCGTGATCGAGGTTATTATCTTTCAAAACATGTAAAAGTTTTAAATTTCCTCTTTATTTGTTTCATGTAAATGATTGATGATGAAATTTACCCCTCTTCTTCTTTCTCTCTAAAATTTCTATAATACAAAAGATGTTTTGGTTGTGTTGGTAAAGAGGAAGAAGTAGAAATCCTAACTTAACTCTTGAAAATCCTAACTTAACTCTTGATTTATTTCTCTTTATTTCTCCAAAAAATCTGTAGTAGAAGAGACGATTTGATGGTTGTCTAATGGTGTTTATGTGTGTCACTTACTCGCTTCACATGGATATCATGTTTAGGTGGTTTACTTCATTATGTTATTTCCTCTCCTGTTATCTCTTCAATTCAGATTAGGGTTGATTGTTGTTACATTAAATCTCTTAAACTCTCCTTTGACTCAAAATACTTAGTTGAATGAGCAATCAAATTTTATTGTAGGCTAATTCGAATTGGGAAAATCTCTAAGGTAAATATGAAAAGTGGAGACGGTTGGATTGTGTATTTGTTACAACAAACCTATTGAATTGGTAGTTTGGCGTATTTGGTGGGTTCTGGAAGTTCCTAATGAACGCGCTTCTTAAACGGAAAAAATAAGCTATTGAACAGTTAAATCGAGATCATTTTAGATTGGTTTCATATTAACCATTTGAACAGTTTTTAAATATTGGGAATGATCAATGTACAATTCTTCCTCGCTCATATTTTGTAGAAGTGAGTTTCGCATCGACCGTAATTACATCTGTATATTGGCTTTTATCATCTACTATGATAATTTGAAATTTACATTTGTGGTTGTTTTGTTTATGTTCTAATCAAGAATAACTTATGAAAGGTGCATTTGTTTCTTTCTGATCTCACTGTGAAAATTTGTGTAGTATAGACAGGAATCTTATTTTTTCCGTGAAGATTTATGGTGTGTTTGGATGGCGGAATCATGAATCCGCGGATTCATGAGTCCTTCGGATTCATGATTCCACGGATTAATGAATCCAACATTTTTTGGTTTGTTTGGCAACTAATAGGAATCCTAGGATTTATTATTATTTGAGTATTTTCAAACACTTCTTTAAAAAAATATTGAATCAACCTTGTTTTCGAAACTCGTTTTCTCAAATATCGTTTCATTCGAGAACTCTCCTTTTTCTTCGTAAATTTTTTTCGAGAACCGTTTTTTTAACTTTTTCGTGAACAATTTTTTTTTTCAAAAATAGTTTTTCCCGAAAGGCGTTTTTTCTCAAAAAAAAAATTCCTCACATTTTTTTTCAAAAACTATTTTTTTCGGTAATCGATATATTTTTTTTCCCGAAAATCATTTTTAAAAAACATGTTTGGAGGAAAAACTGTTTTCAACGAAAAATATGTTTTCTGGAAAAAATCGGATCTCGGGAAAAATAAATTTGGGGAAGAATCAGTTTTCGGGAAAAAGACGGTTGTCGAAAAAATCGGATTTTGCGAAAAAAAATAATTTTTGGAGAAAAACGGTTTTTTGAAGAAAAAAATGATTTTTGGGGAAAAAATGACTTTCGCAGAAAAAATTATTTTCTAGAAAAAAAACTGATTTTTGCGAGAAAAAAAAGGATTTTTGAAAAAAATAACATTTTTAAAATAATTATTTTGTATAGGGAAATATTTTTTTGTTGCTTTAAGTTTATTGATCCAAAATCCTAGCAAATCCTAAGGGGTAGGGTGGGATTTTGGTCCAATACAAATTTTGGAATTAGGAATCCTTAGGATTTATGAGTCTTAGGATTCTTGGTAGCCAAACAGACCATGGATTCATGATTCCTACCCAATCCCACTTTTGATAGGAATCCTGCAACCAAACACACCATTAGTTAATTGAGGATTGCGACTCTTTCTTGTTTTGCAGGATATGTGGTGCTTTCGCTTAGGAAGGATCTCAACTAGATTTTCCTCTTTTACATGATTGTTTGATGGAATCCAAATTATTTATTGGAGATTTTGTACAAGGTAAGTTATTTATAATTGTAGGAAACTGTTCATGAAAAATAACCTCACGACCTGGTTCCAAAAAGCTTTAAAACCACGAATCTTCATATTTATAATTGTAGGAAACTGTGGAGGAATTAGGATTATAGCTCGTATAACATACTTTTTTTTGATGAAGATCGTATAACATACTTGAAAGTCATATTTTCATTATTTAAATATAATGCTAAAATATGCTTTACACGTTAGGTGGACTATACTACTGGCAACTTCTTTGAAGAATCTGTTAAGGATAGATTACGGATTATTGCTTTATTACAGTGCATATCAATAGACACTGAAGAACTATCCCTTTTATATCATCAGGGTATGTTGCAATTGCATTGATCGGTCACTACAAATTGAGGTGTTGACTTACATATAAGGAACTTTCAGATATTATTGTCTGGTTCACCGGAAGCATATGTTGTGAGGCTGACTGACTGTTCTTCTTCTTCAATCTCTCTTGAATGAGTTTGTGATCTTGCGAAACAGGTAAATGATGCTAAAAATCATTTTTTTCTAAATTATATTTTTGTTAGTTAATGATTGATGATCTTGATGTGCTTATGAAAATTATTGGAGGGTATATAAACAAAATCTTGTGATTACGTTATCTTCTTTGCTGTGATATATTTAATTAATATTAGGTTTGAATTTGCGATACTTAAATCTTTGAACTCCCCGTTTCTCACAGGTTCCACTTCAGTTATTACTTTATTTTCACTCGCACAATGGTTATATTATTTAATTAAACAGAGGTGAAAGAAATTCTCACTTTTTGATTTTTTCGATTAATTATATCTTATTATGCTCGCTTGCTTTGGTCAAATACATTATCGTAACTTGTGGCTTAATAATTTGGTTATTTCTCTTGGAAGACAAAATGGAGAAAGAAGTCAGTTGGATGCATTGTCAGTGGAGACATTTTTTGTTATTAACTAGGTGATGGTGAAGAAGGTTGTAAATGATCTTCTAGATCTAACCGATACAGAGAAGTCGAAGATGAGATGTACAAAAAGGGCATCGAAAAAAAAAACTCTTCCACCTCTCTAAGAAAGACGGTGCCAGGAAGTATATCAACACATACAATAGAAACTTCCAAACCAAGAATGGTGAGGATTTGTCGGTCTAAAAGTAATAATCTCTTATCTTGAGTCACTAATCTAAAATAGGAGTTGAATCTTATATTTGTGTTTGGCAAGGAATATGATCAGTACGTACTGTCAACAAAAAAAAGTAATATGTTCAATAAAGCTCCCAAATTTAGAAGTTAGTTACTCTATTGACAGTACAAAGATAGCGAGCAAGAATTTAGGAGAAGCAGAAAATGATTGTTAAAGCGAAGTCTGAAGCAACAGAATACCATAAACTTTTCTTCCAAGTAGAAAGAACAAAGAAAACACTAAAGTGAAAGATAAGGAAAGAAGAGTCTATGACTCTCACTTGCTTCCAAGCCATCTATTTCAGCTAAACCATCAAATGATGTGCTTACCTTTTATTTTCATTTTAGAGGTTGAAAGTAATGCAGTATAATAAAGTACTTTTATGTTTCCTTCCAGAATTTGCAAAACGTTTTGTACCACCATTTCATTTGAGAGTTGATCAAAATTAACAATCTTCAATTTTCTTACGGACTATCACGTGGAGTACATTATGGAGTAATTTTGATGTATATGGTATTTCTATATGATTCTACATGGCTTTTAATTTTAACCTCCTATGATGTGATAAGCATCTACCCGTGCCCTAAGGGCACGGGCTATACCTAGTCTATATAATAAAACAGGAGGGAAAATGCTGACTAGGACAAACACCCTTATTTAATTATGTGCATTGTTTAGAAGTCCTAAATCATGTACAATATGCTCCTTTGCTAAATAGTAACAAACCCTCCTTCCTCCACCATTGGAACTTTCCTTCCAACCGTTCTATTTTTTTCTCATTAATTAGGTAAGGTTTTCATTTCAAAAGAAAAAGTAAGGAAAGTTTTGATTTTTTGTTTTCGAAAGGGAAACAGAGTTATAGAAAGAGAAAGAGAGGAGATGTCGTTCAATCTCTATTCTGAGTTGCGGAAAGAAAGAAATAAGAAGAGGAAAAGTTTATTGGTATAATATTACATAGGTATTTCTGCTTCTGAACACTTTTCTAATGGATTCATATCCTCCAGTCAACTAGGGTTTGTTGCTGGTTCGTTCTTCTTGATCTAAAGAAAGGTTCTACCTCTTTTCATCCTAAGCCATCAATTCATGAAGATTTTTTGTATCGATTTGATTCGAGGAGGAGAAAAATCGGGTTTAGATCACAATGCTAAATTGTATTCAATTTGTTACTTAATCAGGCCAATCTTTTCTCTCTTTAACGACTCAATGATATTAATCTTTAGTTTGGTTTTGGTTTTTTAAATATTTTGTTGAAGTTAGTGACATAGTTTTGTTGTTACAAGCGGTGGATTACGGAGTGCATAGGCTATGGGAAGTGAGCAATGTCGAGGTATAAGCTTATATCCTTCTCTACTTCTTTGTTAATTAATCCAGATTATACACTTCATCAGGGTATATGGTTCTGCATCTTTCATATCCATTAGAATATCAACAATTTTTATAGTAACGGGTGTCTACCACTTTTAGACAGTAAGAATTTAATTCCAACCCATGTTCAAGATAACCAAAATCTTTATTTAAGAAAGAATCATATCACGTCAAAGGTCACTTACAGAGTTACAGTGAGAGATGAAACTGGTGTAGGAAGTGATGCTTCGACGTTTCTAACTTGAGACCTTATCTTGCACCGTCATGCGTGGAAAGTACAACTCAACTTTGGTGAAGGTCGACTAGGTAAAAATATGACTTTAGTGCAAGTGATCAAAATACAATACTAAAACATATAGCTATGACATCACCCACTTCCTGTGATTTTATTGTAAGTGATAAAACATATGCAATAGATGGTGATAAAAATAATTTTATTGCAAGTGCTAAATGCAATCTATGGCCTTGCGGCTCTCACCACTTCCTAGCTATGATGTCACATAGTTTGGACACGGCCAATGGAGCTACTTAATCAACAAATGAATAAATCTTCCGTTATGTTGCTTTGGTTGTATTTGATTTTGTTACACTTTGGTCGTGTTTGGTTTAGCTTAAGGATAAGATTTCAGTTAGCATTCGAATTGGTCCAAATTAAAGAAAATAACATATAGTATCAGTTTAGGTATTTCATTCTAAAGTTTGTTTGTTATTCTATTTTTACGAAGGCATATGGTGTTCCTGGATTTTGTTTGTTGCATTCAACTAGCATTTAAAGAAATTTGTGTAATTATTATATTTATCCTATTTTAGGTAGAAGATCTCATATTAATGTAGCAACAAGAAAATGTATCAAAATCGATATGTAGGTATGGTTCTTATTCTCTTCTTGATATCTTATGTTTCCTTTTTTCTCTCTCAACTTTGGATTTTGTATGTTTAGTTTATCCTTAATTGCAGGTAACATCATCCCAACAATGTATAATCTCAGCTTTTGTTTGGGATTTTTCATTATTTAGATTGTCTTAGTATAATAAGTTTTAGATTTGCTTATGTGTTTTTTCAGTAACTTTTGAAATGATATCACCATAGTAAAAAATATTATCAGATATTTGCTAAGGATCTCAGACAAAGGTATGCATGTATTTTTCTTCCATTTCTTTGCTTTTGTGAATATATTTAGGTAGTTTTATAATTTGTTTGTAGTTTATTGAATTTACGGAAGTAAGAGTTTTACATGTCTGCAAACTGCAATTATGAATATCATCGCTCCAACGTCTGAATGTGATAAATCACAGAAGGATGTATGGACCTCCTAAAACAGATTAAATTAAATTATAGACTTTTTTTTAACAATCTATGTCATTTTATATTTTTAGTGAGTTTCATAGAGATGATATGGTCGATGTTTTGAGTACTTTCTTTTCTTTCATGTTATCTCTACTTTACTTGTTTTGGCTTATGCTTAATACAAATTTTATTTGGCTCTTTGTGGTGTTCACTATTGTATAGTCTTGTTATTCATTATTTTAGGTTGTTTGTTGACATTTCCTTTTTCTTTTGTTCTTTGTATATCTATGTAGAGTAATGGTACAAAGCAAGCTTCTAATGTTACTATATAATTTTTTTTAGGGTACATGATTAGCAGTATAAATCTCTAAGTAGGAAAGTTGTGAGGTTAAGTACAAGCCTTCTAATGATAACCTGTTTATTATCGCATTATGCGAAGAGAAAATTAGTTGAAGTTTTTTTTGTTTCAACTTTTGTTGTACATGTTCATAAATTTCTGGATTTGAGGAACTTGAGGTTTTTAGGTTGCCGGACTCAATTACTTTGTATTTATATCCTCGCTTGATTTACCTTTAGCACTTTGAGTTGAAATAAGATGGATTTGTCTATTTGGTTTCTCTCAAACTGTCGCTTGGCATTAATTTGTTGTACTATTCTTTAATAAACACTTTTTCTTAATCCAACAATGGAGTTATGAGAAGTAAGTTGATGACAATCAAAACTCATCATAAAAACGGATTGATTGCAGGTAAATATAGTAACCGATTATTGTAGAGGAAGATTAGTTTCTACATTAAACGAATTTGATTTTTTCCATCGGTGCTCCTAAGTGTGAAATACATTGAGTTTTTATAATTTTCTTTTTGATACTTGATCTTTTCCCAGTAATTATATAATGAGTATAGAGTTCAACAAGGGAATTTGTGTCGTATATCTATTGTATAAAACCGAAGGAAAAATGTTCACTGGGACAACACCCTTATTTAATTATTTATATTGTCTAGAAGTCATTCCCTTATATTACAATATAGTCCTTCTTAGAAATAAAATAACCTATCTAAGAAAATCTATTATCTACTATATAAAACAGGGAAAAATGCTGACTGGGACAAACATCCTTATTTATTATTTATATTGTCTAGAAGTCCTTCCCTTATATTAGAATATAGTCCTTCTTAGAAATAAAATAACCTGTGTAAGAAAAATAAGTTATATAAAATAAAAAATCTCGGGTAGTAAATGGAGTAGTGAAGGTTATTCTAGTACAAGTTTAGTAGATCTGGGACATTAAAATCAACGGTGAAGATGAAATCTGAGAGGTAAACTGAAGTGGAAAATTTGCTAAAGAATGTATTTAAACTCAAGGATGGAGGAGCCGAAGACACAGGCCAAGTGTGCAAAATTGTCGACGTGACTTCCAAACCAACGGTGAAGATGAAATCTGAGAGGGAGGTAAACTGAAGTGAAAAACCTGCTAGAGACTGTATTTAAATTCAAGGATGGAGGAGCCAAAGACAGGGGACAACTGAGCAAAATTGCCAACATGGCAAGCCACGTCGGCAATCTACCCAAGGTCGGCTATGTCTTCACATGTTGTATCATTTCTCTTTAGACTATCTCCTCTTCCATTAACTTGTGATTGGATTTATTCTTCCATTTATTCTTCTACTACTAAGATTTTTTTTCTTTTTTAATTTGATTTCTTATCTTCTAGGCTTTTTGGATTAAAATTTTGGATAAACGCACCCAATTTTGGATTGAATGGCGATATGACAGACCCCCTCAACTGAGTGACCCACTTCAAATAGTCATGGCGTTTATTAAATAAAAAGCTTCATAACCGTCGTCAAAAAGTGTTTTTGGCGCTTCTCTTCCTTCACGGTCTATCTCCAAATTTTATTTTGAAAGACTATTGTTGGAGAGCGCTTTTAAAATTACCCTTATTCTTCTTTTTTTTGGAAGACGAGTTTTTGGAAGACGACTACGATCTACGTACGTCGTGATATTTGGCATTTGATACATCATAGATGTGATAAGCTCGATAACTGCGCACTCAAACATTAACAACAGCGGGCTATAACCCAACAAAGACAATGGCTTGAAGTCCAACAACTTTATTAATACCTACATAATCCCAATTTAAATAACCAAAGATTTCACCTTCTTTGGGATTTGAATCTGGGACCTCAAGAGATTTCTAGAGTTTATGTTAACACCTTAGAGCATCTCCAATGCAAAACTCAAAAAAATCTCTATTCGTCTTATATGTCGAGTTCCAATTGAGATTCTCACTCCTAGTTGGCAAAAATAGAGATCCTCAATTCTTGTATGTCTCCAATGCAAAACTCTAAACTTTTTTATTTTACTTATGTGGCATGGTTATTTTTATAAGAAAATAATTAGTTATATTGGAAATATAACTAGATTTGATTTCTATTGGTTGAAATTTAAATATTGATGAGTTGGACAATTAGAGATATCTCAAGAGGACACTCCAGAAATAGAGTGTCTTCTTGAGATATCTCTATTCCACCCTCGACACATCATCTTTGAGATCCTGGTTGAGTTTTGCATTGGAGATGATTTTTTAAGAAAAACTCTGAAAATCCTATGTGGCAATCTGAATTTCTAAGATGGAGTTTTGCATTGGAGATGCTCTTAGAACCACTTGGGCTATCAATTGTAGACAAATTACCCTTATTCAATTGAGCCTTTAAATGGCTCCAAAAATAGGGCCTATTTGACGTGGCCAAACCGACTGAGGAGTGAGGGCCCAAAGGACTCGAGGGCTAAACGGGAATTACACTTAAAGTATCTTGGTTTGGACCACGTGGCGACATTGACAAATAGCTCATTACCTCGAAGTCCACTCACATGCATTGATAGCCTGATACTCAGAAACTAAAGAAAAGAAAAAGAAGTTTAACAAAAAAAAAAAAGAAAAAAAGAAAAAGAAATATCCTTAAAGCTGAAAAATCTACTCTCTTCAAATCTACACCGTTAATTACGCATTAAAAACGACATATCTCGCATCTCGAGAATCGCACTAACGGCGTAAGGCCTAGAGAAATAGTACCCCTGAGGAGTACAATAACGATCTCGTCTTGCAAATAATAGATGGGGTCCGAACGGCTGAGGAGCGGCGGTGCGTCACAATATTTACTCAGCGATTCCTTTAAATACATCATCATCGTTTTCTTCTTCAATTTTCTCTCTCTAAAAATCTCTTCTTCTGGTTCAACTGTAATTTCTTCATTTTATCTTCATCGGCACAACATTTGGTAAGAGAGATAAATCACGATCGGAAAAAATGGCGGGAAGAGTAGATCTGGATGGAAATCCGATTAAGACGATAACGATTTGTATGATTGGAGCTGGAGGATTCATCGGTTCTCATCTCTGTGAGAAGATAATGTCGGAGACTAATCATACTGTGTTAGCTGTTGATGTTTATAATGACAAGATCAAACATCTATTAGAACCTAATAGTTTACCTTGGTCTGGAAGGATCCAGTTTCATCGGATTAATATTAAACATGATTCTAGGCTTGAAGGACTCATCAAAATGGCAGATCTGGTATGTTTAATCTCTTGATTATCCTTTCTCGCTCTTAATTTGTTTGATCTAGAACTTTAGATCTTGATGATATTGTATAATTTTGCATTTTAGACTATAAATCTAGCGGCGATTTGTACACCGGCTGACTATAATACTCGTCCTCTTGACACTATATACAGCAATTTCATTGATGCACTTCCTGTGGTAAACTTTCTTTTCTCTTTCACGATTTTCAGCATTTTGATTTATTTCGACATCTTTCTGTTCTTGGATGTGAATTGTGTACGATTTTGTAGGTTAAGTACTGTTCGGAAAACAACAAACGTCTCATTCATTTCTCTACCTGTGAAATTTATGGAAAAACAATTGGAAGCTTTCTTCCTAAGGATCATCCTCTACGTGAGGTAACCTTTTTGGTCTTTCTTTTCATCTACGCAATCTTTTTAAATTCTAATGTCATTTCTTCTCTAGGAAGATTTTAGGTCATGCTATTTGAATTACACAACAATATCTAGTTTATTGTTTAATTGGTTGGTAACTTGGTAGTTTGAAACTTTGAATAATTTATAGGAAAATTTCTGTGGTTTTCTGCTTGATTGTTAAAAATTGGAATTGAACTCTTCAATTGTGTGAATTTGAGCTTCTTTAATACCACATTATTGGCTAAAATGAGGTTATCTTGGTTGTCGAACAAAAGAAATGCCTTTTATAGGAGATATATAACGTACGGATTGAGTTTAGATGCATGAGTCACTAATACTCGTCAAATTAGGAAATTTAGAAGCCTTCTCTTATGTGGTTCGCACTTTCCTGATCGAGTCTGTCTCTAAAAGAGCAATGTAGTTTACTTATGAAATTAAAGGATCTATAGATCATAGAAAGTCAATATGTACTTGATGTCAGAAGTATGAGTAAGATATAATTGTGTTAAACTTCGAATTTGTCTAGCGCAGAACATTAAGGAGATTTAAAAACTTGGTGACAAACTTGAGACTTGCGTAGTTGATCAACTGTTTGTTTAGGTCCATTAGGTCACTTGGAGGTCCATTTATTGGACTCTGCTCGTTAAATTTCTTCTTTTAAAGGGATGATATATTAAGAAAGACTGCTCATTAGTGATCTAATAAATGCTGAAAGAACTTCCTCGTTTTCTAATTTATTGAACACAAATGTGAAGGTTGCCTAGTGAGCAGCATAGAGTTGATTGACGAACTTAGAGTCGATTCTATACCTTATAATAGGAGTGTTATGCTCATGAGAGAATGGTTCTTGTGCAGTATATGTTGTTCCAATTCGATCACATTGTTCAGCTTTTATAGAAGCTAGGCTTTGACACTGCCAATGCTTTCAGTTCCCAGGATAGGCAAATAACCAATGAAAATCGTACAGTTGTTTGGCCACATATTTGTATTAAGTGATGTGCCTTACTGCCTCTTGTATACCGATAACCTAAGTTTGCCTGTCTTTTCGATGTTCCGTCATTGTGTAGAAGAGGAAAAAAAGAACGGGCATTTAAAACCTAATAAATTCAGGGTTCATCATTTGTGAGCTCACATTATTGACATGCAACAGGATCCTGAATTTTACGTCCTAAAAGAAGATGCATCCCCTTGCATTTTTGGCCCAATTGAGAAGCAGAGATGGTCTTATGCATGTGCAAAGCAATTGATTGAGAGGCTCATTTATGGTGGGTAAACCCTAATTAACAAGATTAAGAACACCTGAAACTACAATTACGCACATTCCTGATATGCTATTTTCTTTTTATACAATTGCAGCTGAAGGTGCAGAAAATGGTCTGGATTTCACTATAGTTAGACCCTTCAACTGGATAGGCCCAAGAATGGATTTCATCCCCGGTGTCGATGGTCCAAGTGAAGGTGTTCCTCGTGTTCTTGCATGCTTCAGTAATGTAAGAAACATTTTTTCGTAATTACCATATATACATGTACGTGTCAATTTGCATTTCTCTTTAAATCGCCTTTATTGATCTCATTTCCACAGAATCTCCTACGTGGAGAGCCACTCAAGCTTGTCGATGGTGGTCAGTCACAAAGGACCTTCATTTACATCAAGGATGCTATTGAAGCTGTTATGTTGATGATAGTAAGTAAACACACTTGATGTAAACATCAGTTTTCTAGTATCTGTAATTTCTGAAAATCCAATGTTCTGACGGGTACTGTTTTCTCAGGAAAATCCAGCTAGAGCAAATGGTCAGATATTCAATGTGGGAAATCCCCACAATGAAGTTACTGTAAAGCAACTCGCAGAAATGATGACAGAGGTTTGTGCAAACAAATGTTCTCCTGTATTCATGTGGTAGTCGAGATAAGATTTTGCTTTTCTCCTTGTCTTAAACTTATATGCTTTTTTTTTTTTGCATTCTTCAGGTTTACTCCAAGGTAAGTGGAGAACCCAGTATAGAGGTACCCACCATTGACGTGAGCTCTAAAGAATTCTATGGCGAAGGATATGATGACAGTGACAAGCGAATCCCAGACATGACAATAATCAACAGACAACTTGGTATATACTTTTTCTCTCACTAGTCTGTATATCTCTTCTTTTGGAAACAGAAAATCAAGTCGTTTAACATGGTATTGCAGGTTGGAACCCTAAGACATCTCTATGGGACTTGCTCGAATCAACACTTACATATCAACATACGACATATGCCGAAGCAGTAAAACAAGCTATTGCAAAACCAGTTGCATCCAGCTAAAGCGTGATCAATCATACCATCAGTAGCTCCAGTTTGGCAGGTTTGGAAGGAGACCTATTCTTTTCTTTTTGTTCTTTTTTCAATCGATATCATGAACCTTCATAATATTTTTTGTTCTTAATCTACGCTAGAAGCAAATCCGTAGTAATACTATATTACAAATTTATAGTGTCTGAAACCATAAAGACCATGTTGTATAATTGTACTCTCTATATTCGTTTGCTGCTATGGGTATATTTTGATAAGACGTTCAGTCTTTTTTAACCCCCATTATATTTCCCTTATTTTGCACGATAGATTCACCCAGTTTCTTAATGTGAAATCTACTTTGAAGATCATATTGGAATATGGTGGGTGCTTTGGGGAAACAAGAAAAGCTTCCGGAGGTGTAAAATCCAAAAAAACATAAACCAAACGCTCTTTCTCTCTTTAGTAGCTAACCTCCTTAACCTCACTCTTAGCTCTTTAAGGAAGGTAGCTAATCGAATCTGTCTTCTATCGAAGAGCGTAAGAAAGGAAAAGAAGTAAGAAAAGGTATGCAAGCAAGGAGAATATCTCTATCTTTCCTATAGTCTGTGTAGTCTGTAGCTTCATTTCCTTAAAGTCTCTATTCTAGTTGAGTAAGGAAGTCCTCATAGCTTATAGTTTGTGAATGCTTAAATAGTTCCTTTTTAATGAAAAAGACGGGCTTTCACAGCTCGATCTAATCCATTCTTAGCTGGCCTAGTTTGTTATAAACCTATTAGTAGCTACATGCCTCAGTATTCCGTTCACCCTTGAAATCGCCTGAACAAAGTCGTCGGTCGGAGTTGGCCGGCGGCGGCTTCTTTGTTTCTTCTCTCTCTCTCCCTTCTCCTCTTTCTCTTTCTCTCTCCTCTCTCTATCTTCTCTCTCTAAATTTCTGCGAAGAGAATGGTTCCTCCGTAGGAACATAGAAAAAATAGAAAGAGACAGATAGATAGAGGGAGAGAGGGATGAAGAGCAGTTGGCCGGAATTAGTGTTGGAGGGTCATTGGAGTTAATGGTGGTGCGAAGGTAAGAAGAAATTTTTTTTCCCAAAATTTGGTTCAGTTTGAAAGAAACAACAAAAAAAATTCTTTCCAATCAAAACTTTGTACGAAAAATTTCCTTATTTTTCAAAAATATCGGCGTAGAATATAGAAAAAATGTCTTTACAAATGGGGTAAAGTTGGGCTTCGTAAAATCACATGTATTGAAGTTTTGGACGGACATTTCACTTGATCTTTTTCCATACTTCCAATTTAGACTGTACAGACAAGGTATTCTGAATTTTAACTCGGTTTAATGCATATCTCAATTCAAATTTTCATTCACTTGGAAAAAGAAAGAAATGATACCTCTGTGAATAAATCCTTCAAAAAAAGATTTCCAAAATCATCAAAAAAATATGAGATTGTTATAGGATGGTGTGGACCAGCCTTCCGGACTGCTAGTAATACTGTCCGCCTTGGCACTCCTGAGCCTCACGGTTTAAAAGGTCTCACTAGGGAAGGGTGTTTAACCTCTTAAGAGGAGCATCGCACTCCATCTCACCACGCCTTCCCAAAACCACATCATAGTAGAGCGAACGTGCTGACAACGTGTTATAGGATGGTGCAGACCAGTCTTCCGGACTGCTAGTGATACTCTCCGTTTTGACACACCTGAGCCTCACAGCTTTAAAAGGTTTCACTAGGGAAGGGTGCTTAACCTCTTAAGAGGAGCACCGCACTCCATCTCACCACCAATGTGGGATTGCTTTACAACGAAAATGAATATTTCAACGACAAAAAATAAAAAAGAGAAAGAAGAGACAACTAGAGATGTAAATTTACAAATATACAAATCCAACGCCTCTGGAGTAATCTTACACCACCTAGAGATGTAAATTTGCAAGAAAATAAGCCGTCGGATTCTATACCAACACGCAATAGAAAACCACTGAAAACAAACATACCTTCGAAACCGTGGATTCTATACCAACTTTTGGCACCACCGGTTTTACCCTCAAAACCATGGGCAGTTTTCCCAATTATTAAATTCTTCCTTCTCCTTTGGTACATCAAAACTTTGATAAAACTATCTTCTCTTAAGCTCCACGTATACATTTTCACTATGAGTGACCAACCTCCCTCATCTGTAAGGATAAAATCGTTTAGGGCCTGGTCTCGTTTCTTCTTGAACAAAAAACAGACGTAATCGTATGGTGTGTATAATTGGATGTAAGATATTAATGTACAATCGTGCGTACTATAACATTAATCTCAAAACCACTTTTCTCAATACCAGCTGCTGTTTTACCTCCGCCGTGTATTTCTAAATCCGCTTTCTCTCTCATTTCTCTCTCTAAATACAGGTTCTGGTGGTTTGTCCCCACCAGTGTCTCAGACCAAGAGGTTTTCATTTGGTGCAAATCAAACAGCAGATGTAGTCAATCAAACCCTAGATTCAATTTCAAGTCCCAAACCAGGTTCTGATATTTCTTTCTTCAATAATCTCTTTCTGAGTTTTCTCATTTTGGGTTAATTTTTTATTTTTATCTTTCGTTTGATTTAGATTATCAAAAACTGTGTCTTTATTAATTCATTTGGTCCCGGAGAAGATAAATCAAACCCTAAAGCTAAAACCCTTTAATTTCATTTTTATGATCTTATCTTTCTTTGCTAGAAGATAGTGAATAAACTAGTACTTTTCTTTTCTTATTTTGTTTTGGGTTTAATGGAGGCCAATAGTATTCCTAGTGGAATTCTACCTAGAATGGGTTCTGGGGTTTTAGGGTTAGAAATGCCTTTACATCATCCTCATCGTCAAAATCATCCTCATCATCAAAATCATCCTCATCCTCATCAACTACAAAATCTCCAAAACCAGAACCCATTCTCAAGTCATCAACCACAACACCAAATGGTGACATTTTCAACTCATGAATCTGACCCACAAACCCAAACTCAACAATCTGTCAAACAAGTTACTTACCCATTCACCAACAAGATCAAACAACAACAACAACCACAACAACAACCACAACAACAGCAAATAGCATTAAGTGATGAAGAAGAACATGGGTTGACAGCTGATGATGGTGGTGGTGGTGGTGGTGATGGGAGGAAGAGGGGTTCACCATGGCAGAGAGTGAAATGGACTGATAATATGGTTAGGTTATTGATAATGGTGGTTTTTTATGTTGGAGATGATGTTGGTTCAGAAGGGAATGATCATCAATCTGGTAATAATTGTAAGAAGAAGTCAGGTGGTGGACTTTTGCAGAAAAAGGGCAAGTGGAAATCAGTATCAAGAGCTATGATGGAGAAAGGTTTTTATGTATCTCCACAACAATGTGAAGATAAATTTAATGATCTTAATAAGAGGTATAAGAGAGTTAATGACATACTAGGAAAGGGAACTGCTTGTAGAGTGGTGGAGAATCAAAATCTACTCGAGTCTATGGATCATATTACGCCGAAAATGAAGGAAGAAGTTAAGAAGTTGCTTAATTCTAAGCACTTATTCTTTAGGGAAATGTGTGCTTACCATAATAGTGGTATTGGTGGTGGTGCTGCTGGTGCTTGTGGTGGTGGTGGTGGTAGTGGAGGGGTAGTGGGTGGTGTTGCTGAGTCTTCTCAGCATCATCAACAACAACAGAAATGCTTCCATTCATCTCAAAGTGCTGCGGGTATTGCTAATTCAAGAACCAGAGTGGATACAGATGGATCAAGAATGGTGGTTAAAGGAGGAGTGAGTCATGAGGAAGAAGACGATGACGATGGGGAAGACGAAGATGATGGAGATGAAGATGATGAGGATGACGAAGAGGAGGAGGATGAAGAATTGATCGAAGATGGTAGGAAGCGTAGAAAAAGGCAAGGAGATGGTCATGATGATGAATATGAAGATGAAAAAATGGTAAACAAGAAAAGGCAAAGAAAGGGTAGTTTTGGTTCTTCGGTATCGCCATTAATGCAACAATTCAGCTCTGAATTGATGAAAGTTCTTCAAGATGGAACAAAATCTCCATGGGAAAGAAGACAATGGATGAGAACTCGAACTCTGCAACTAGAGGAGCAAAGAGTGAGCTACCAATGTCAAGCATACGAGCTTGAAAAACAGCATCTGAAGTGGGTAAAATTCAGTGAGAAGAAAGAAAGGGAAATGGAAAGATTGAAACTCAATAATGAGAGAATGAGACTTGAGAATGATAGAATGGTTCTTCTTTTACGCCAAAAAGAGCTCGAGTTTTTCGATCTTCATCATCAACAACAACAATCGTCGAACAAAAGGCCTGAACCATCATCCATGACTGGATGAACTTATACAAACAGAGACAGATATAGAGTACTAATGGAACTCAAGAACAGAAGGCCTGTCCAGAAATAAAGAGTTCATACAACAGAAAGGTCTGAAGTATCTTAGATGATCAGACTCACTTTACAGAAGGGTTTATGAGAGTGACAAATGAATTGTTTCTTTTATTCTTCTAGATCTTTTTTTTGTATGTCTTAAATTTTTGAATGCATATATAAAATGTCCAATTCAGTTAATTCTGTTCTTTCTTTTCTTCTAGGTAATCCTGCATTATAGTATTTTTTTTTCGAAGGGGTAATCTATTTATGAAACAAGCACGATTTTACCTCCATTCCGTGTGTTCGACAGAAGACATCCTTCTCCGTAGTAGGAGGAAAAGAGAGATACTTCGAAGAACATGACCTTAAACCGCACCAGTAGAATAAGATGAAACAGAAAATCAAAACTTTAACAAAGTCCTGAGAAACCTTTAAAGTGGAACCCGAAGATTCCAAAGTTACTCTCCCAGTATTCTCTCGATAGAGAAATCATATCATGTCCCACCATAACCGATACAGATTATAATTGGACACCTGAAAATTAGGGTTGTAGGGAAAGCCCAAGCCGAAAGACTTAGAGCATTTCCAATGCAAGACTCAGAAAAACTCTAAAAATCTTATGCAGTGTGAAAAATGGATCTCTAAGTAGTCTCTTTCCTAGTTGTGGCTATTTAGAGATACTCTATTGAAAAACCTTCTCCAATGAAACACTTGAGAGAAACTCTAAAAAGCTACATTTTAGTATAAAGTTAATTGATTTGTTTATGTGGTACTTAGAGATCCTCAAGTCCTCTTCAGGATTTCTAAAGTAACTACCGCCACCTCACTTTAGAGATCCAAATTAAGTGTTGCATTGGAGATGGATTTTGAAGAGAAACTCTAAAAAATCCGATGTGCCACTTTAAGATTTAGAGTTTGAGTGTTGCATTGGAGATGCTCTTAGGAAAGCCAGTTAGAAACTACAGTCGATCTGCAAATGGTGATTGGTGAAGCTGAGAACCAAGACTGGTAAAAAATGATGTCAAAGGTGAGACCGAAATAGCAAAGCTACACGAAATAGAAGGGACCTTACTCGTTTCTGAATGAGCCAATAATAGTTTACCGAGATCAAAAGGTATACCAAAACAGATAAGAACCAAGCCTTTTTTAGCTGATGGGTTGGGCAAAAGGTCCGTTTCTTTCTCCAAAACAAGAAGCAGGCTCACAACCCATAAAGAATGAGGGGCAGGTCCACCAGTCACATCATTGGGGGAAATTACAACAATAACTAAATTTTTATTCATATTTACATAGATTGCCACCCGAAATTACAGAAATGCCATTAATAAATCCCGTGTTTCACGTTTCTCTCTCTACACTATGTTCTCTACTTTCTCTCTCTACATTAATGTCGTCCTCTCCATCTCTGTCTCTCTGTCAAATCTAAACTAATTTTTTTCTCTTTCTACAAATATTTTCTCTTCCTCTTCAAATACTTTATATCTTTGTGATTTTTTTTTCTTTTGTTTTAAGTATAGTTTTTTCTTAAAATCTTAAAGTTCTTTTCTTTTTTGGAAATATGTAATAGATATTACTTCTAAATTTTTTCTGGTTTAGTAACAATTACGTTTTGATAACAAACTGTACAAAGAGAAACTTTTCTCATTCTTGGTAGTTTTTCATTAGTTTGTTTTCATATATTTTTGGTAGTTTCCCAACATTTTCTCCTTATATGATGGAGAGTTTATAGGTCATTCCTTCCAAAACGTAAATTACTTTCAAAGAAAATTTATGGGACATTTTTCTTTGTACTGTACATTTTTTTATTTACTGGACACTTTTGTTCTAGGAATTGTCTTTTGTACGGGGAATTTTCTTGTTTAGAGGGAATTATTTTATGTACTGACCATCTGGTTATGTTCTAGACACTTTGTATTGAGATTTTTCTTGTGTACCAGGAATTTTTTTTTCTGTACTAGGCATTTGGTTATGTACGAGAAACTTTTGTTCTGGGAATATTTTTGTGGTCCAGGAATTGTTTTATGTACCACTCATTTAGTTATGTATTAGACACTTTTTGTACTAGGAATTTTCTTGTGTACCGGAAATTATTTTATGTACTGGGCATAGTATAACTTTTTATTAACTCTGCCTTCTTAACATGAACCAGAAATTTTTAAACGTACAGGACATTTGTGAATGTACTAGACATGTTCGAATGTACGAGACATTTGGTTATATACTAGACACTAGAAAAATATTCGAAGGAAACTTTAAGATGTTAGGTACCGGGAATTTTCTTGTGTACCGGAAATTTTCTTGTGCACCGGAAATTTCTAGTAAAAAAAATAAAATAGTCAAAGCAAACCAAATTAAGGATAACCCCATATGTAGTTTTTTCTTGTGCACCGGGAAACTTTAAGTATAGTTTTTCTTAAAATCTGAAAGTTCTTTTCTTTTTTGGAAATATGTAATAGATATTACTTCTGAATTTTTTTTGGTTTAGTAACAATTACGTTTTGATAACAAACTGTACAAAGAGAAAAATTTTCTCATTATTGGTAGTTTTTCATTAGTTTGTTTCCATATATTTTTTGGTAGTTTCCCATTGATTTGATTCTATCTCTATATTTTTTTTAAATATATTTCTCTCTCCAATCTTAAATTCTTTCCTTCTCTCAAACATTTTCTCCTTATATGATGGATAGTTTATAGGACATTTCTTCCAAAACGTAAATTACTTTCAAAAAAATTTTATGGGACATTTTTCTTTGTACTGTACATTAAATTTTCACTGAATCTGATTTTTATGTACTGGGCATAGTATAACTTTTTATGTACTCTGCCTTCTTAACAGGAACTAGGAATTTTTAAATGTACAGGACATTTGTGAATGTACGGGACATGTTTGAATGTACGGGACATTTGGTTATGTACTAGACACTAGAAAAATATTCGAAGGAAACTTTAAGATGTTAGGTACCGGGAATTTTCTTGTGTACCGGAAATTTTCTTGTGCATCGGGAATTCCTAGTAAAAAAATAAAATAGTCAAAGCAAATCAAATTAAGGATAACCCCATATGTAGCGGAAACTGAGGAATGTACACTACTTTAGATCCAGATTTGTTGTTTTAGATCTCGTCAAATCCGCATATAATTTCCCATGTAGACCAAACTAACAGATCTTTGATCTGATTTAAAAATACATGATTGTTTGAATCTAGAAAAATCACAGTACAAATATGTGAAGTAAAAAATAAAAAATAGTAAAAGCAGATTAAGTTAAGGATAACTCCATATTTGATTTCTTCACCATGAAACTCCATTAAAGAAAAATTTTCTTCCCTATTAAATTTTCACTGAATCTGATTTTTTCAAAAAAAAAATCATGGTTAGTATTCTTTAATATCTCTTCACCATTAAACTTTCACCAAACCCGTCCAAGAAATCAAACTATTCCAAAAACAAAAACCTTAGGTATTTTAAACCATGTCAATGTAAAAAAGAGAGCCAACATTTGGTATTTTAAACCCTAAATCGAATTTGTTGCTTCAAGATCTCTGCGAATCTGAATTTAGGGTTCCTATCGAGAGAAAAAAAGTGTAGAAATGTTTTAGAGAGAGAAAGAAGATAGAACTGTAGAAATTTCTTCTATAATGAAACTCATGTGGTGATTGTTGAGGATTAAAAATATAGAGAGAGAAAAAGTTGCAGAGATGAAAGTTTTTAGAGAGAGAAAGGCAAATAGGAATGGGGATATCCATGAAAGTCAGGTACGAAGGGCAGAGAGGGTATTTAACAAATTTGACACATTTTTTGTTGCACTTTTTAAATTCGGGCCCACCAGTCGATGACTCATTGGACCTCATCCTTATTTAATATCTACCCTGGTTCTTAGAGCATCTCCAGCCCCAGCCGGACGGAGGACATAAATTCAAATTTATGGCCTCCGCCCGGCACTCCAGGCCCAGTCGCCTGGGGCGACTGAAGCTGTCCCCAAGTGATCGTTGGGGACCCAACGGTCACATTGGGGGCTGATCTTGGCCGTTGGATTATCCAACGGCTAGATGTTCCTTAAATTATTATTTTTTTGTAAAATAAAAATAAAAAATGACTTAAGAAATAAAAATAACTAAAAAAATTAAAACCAACATTAACAATAAAAACTTACACATTAATAATTAAAATACATCCCATGAAAGTGTCGGTCCCCGAATAATTTTTCAATCTTGGGAAATTTTTTTTATTTCAAAAATAGTTCAAACACGTGTTTTGTATATATACAAAACCACACATGTTTCTCGCACAACAACAAAAACGCCACACACGCATTTCACACATAAACAAATTTTTGGCCTCAATAGAGGCTGGGGTTGGAGCTGAATTTTAAAGGGTGAGCTGAGGCCAAAAATTTTGGGTGAAAAGTGGTTTTTTCGGCCTAAGACAGGCTGGGATTGGAGATGCTCTTAACCACAATAGGGAGGTCCTTTTTGGACCCTTGACTAAAAAAGGCTTTTTAGTTCCCCCGGGTCAAAGGGGGCACCCACAAAATAAGCTAGTTGGTTCCGGCTCAAGAAGTATTTTGGCCCAAGGAACAAGCCAAACAAGGGTAAAAGCCCATCACATGTATTAAGAGGAAAAGAACACGTGTCAGCAAAAAGTAATATAGGATCATGTTGTTGGACACGTGTGTTGTTGCCGAAATTCCGCCGCTTCTCACCATCGGCATCGGAGACAGAGAAACTGGAGATTATGGATTCTTGGTAATAATAGTCAAAACTCTGTAACTTGTGTTAAATCTGTTAGATAAAAATTGAAGAGAAAACAAGATAGATCTAAGGAAGAAGTGAAGTAGAGAAATCTGAGCAATCCCTCACTCAAATGAGATGCAAGTCATTTAAAGGCATGACTAGCCATTGCTCCTGACTAAACGAAGCTTGATAAACTAATCAACGAGAAAAACGAATCAAAGTGAAGATTGAAGAACTCAAGATACCCTAAAAGTTAGGGTATTGTTTATATTTATATTCAAAAAGGGAGAGAGCAAATTACAGATATAACCTTGGAAAGAAAAATAAATACAAACATGTAATAATATCTCTAATACCCCATCTCAAGCCGAATGCCCAGGAACTAATGAGAGCTTGTGATTGAGTTCTTGAAATCGAGATGATGATAAACCTTTAGTAAAAATGTTTGCCACTTGAGAGTCACCAGGTAAGAAGTGTACTTTTAGTGCCCCATCCTTGACTTGTTCACGTACGAAATGAAAATCAATAGCTACGTGTTTTGTCCTTGAATGCAAAATAGGGTTCACCGTGAGATAAGTGGTGCTTAAATTGTCACAATATATTATAGGGGGTGTAGTTTGTTGAAGGCCCAACTCCTTAAGAAGATTTCGTAGCCAAATTAATTCAGTTGTTGCTAAAGCCACCGCCCTATATTCGGCCTCGGTTAATGAACGTGCCACTGTGGGCTGGGTCTTGGAGGCCCAAGCAATAAGGTTGGGTCCAAGGAAAATGCAATATCCGGATGTGGATCGTCTATCATCAGGCGACCCAGCCCAGTCAGCATCTGAATACCCAATAATAGGAAATGACGTGGCACGTCGGAAAACCAAACCATTAGAAACTGTACCCTTGAGGTACCGGAGAATTCTTTTCGCCGCCGTTAAGTGAACTGTTGAAGGATTAGCCATAAACTTCGAAACTTGATTCACAGCATAAGCTATGTCGGGACGAGTCAATGTCAAATATTGTAAGGCACCCACTAAACTACGAAACAAGTTACTGTTTGAAAGAGACTCCCCATCGAATTTGGATAATTTGGTGCCGGAGATAACAGGGGTCGAGACTGGTTTCGACTCCATTAAACCAAACCTTCTTAATAGATCCAGAGTGTATTTGTGTTGGGTGAGAACTAAAGAATCCTTAGTACGAGTGGCCTCCATTCCAAGAAAGTAACTTAAAGAACCAAGATCCGTCATGTCAAATTGGTTTTTCAAATCAGAAATTAACTTAAGTAATAAACCTTCGGAAGAACCAGTGACGATTATGTCGTCCACATATAGAAGTAAGATGATGATATCCGAAGAATTTCGAAAATAGAACATTGACGGATCAGATATTGATTGAATAAAACCAAATTTGATGAGGCTGGTGCTGAAACGAGAATGCCAAGCTCTTGGAGCTTGTGTCAGGCCATAAATGGCCTTATTAAGCTTACAAACATAATTAGGAAAAGATGGATCCTCAAATCCTTTGGGCTGAGACATGTAGACAGTCTCATTTAACAAACCATTCAAGAATGCGTTCTTAACATCTAATTGACGAAGTTTCCAATTACCTGTAATGGCTAACGAAAGAACCGAACGAATTGTTGCTGGTCGAACTACTGGGCTATAGGTTTCGTCATAGTCAACTCCATGTTCCTGAGTGTATCCTCTAGCGACTAGACGAGCCTTGAATCGCTGAATCGACCCATCGGCCTTCTGCTTGACTTTGTAGATCCACTTACAGTCAACTATGTTTCCTGTGGATGGAGATGGAACCAACGTCCATGTTTGATTCTTGAGAAGAGCATGAATTTCATCCACCATTGCTTGTCTCCAGTGATCGACTTTTGATGCCTGCTGATAATTGGAAGGTTCATCGAAGATAGACGAAGAAGTAGTTGAGATAGGTAAACTCGAGGGGGTAGAGAAGAGAATTTTTGGTTTTCTGGTGCCATCACGGCTTCGGGTAATCATAGGATGAAGAGAAGAAGAAGAAGTGGTTGTTGTAGGTGGAGGAGGAATAGAGACATGTTGTTCAGAAGATGAAGAATGTTGATTTTGGGAATTAGGGTTTTCAATTTGGTCAGTAGGGTTAAGGGTAGAAGAAGAGGGGTTTTCTGCCACCTGTGGGACGGCTGACACGGATTGAGGAGTGGTGGACAATTGTGCAGGCAGTGCTGCGCTGGTAATAGGGGACAGATGAGACGAATTGGTACGACCATGTGGATCTGAAGGACCACATGGCAGAGAGAGATGAGGGGTAACCGATGGGCCAGATGGCAGAGAAGGACGGGTTGGTGAAGGACCACTCGTATCCGAATCAGTATTATGTGAACCGTCCGATATAGAGGATGAGAACCAAGTAGGATCAACGGTCCAATTTAGAGGGACGTTAGAATTAGGGTTTTTATTTTCCCTTTTTGAAATCTGCTCGAAGGGGAATTGTTCTTCATCGAACAAGACATGGCGAGAAACATAGATACGAGATGAAGATTCATCAAGGCATTTGTACCCCTTGTAATTGGGGCTATACCCAAGGAATATACAGGGTTTGGACTTGACATCAAGCTTCGAAGAACGATATGGGGTTAGGAGAGGATAACAACGACAGCCAAAGGTTCTTAGAGAATTATAGTTAGGTTTGATGTTGAGAAGTTTTTCAAAAGGAGATAGGCCATTAAGAACAGGGGTTGGTAGTCTATTGATCGTATAGATAGCCGTTTGGAAAGCTTCCGGCCAAAAATGATGAGGAACCGAAGCTTGATGAAGAAGAGTAATGGATGTTTCAACCAGATGACGAATTTTGCGCTCAGCCACCCCATTCTGTTGTGGGGTGTGAGGACATGAGCGTCGATGGTGAATTCCATTAGTAGAGAGGAAATTAGAGAAGTTTGTACTCACGTACTCACCTCCACCATCTGATTGAAGGGTTTTAATAGGTTTTCCAAACTGTTTTTCCACAAAAGCTTTGAAAGTTTGAAAGTGAAGTGGTACTTCTGATTTGGATTTTAAAAAATATAACCAGGTGAACCTGGTATAATCATCAATGAGAAGAAGCACATATCGAAAACCAGAAGTTGAGGTGATTGGGGATGGACCCCAGAGGTCAGAATGTATTAGTTCATTAGGGGAAGAAGATGAATGAACAACAGCATTAAAACAGAGTCGATGGTGTTTACCCAAAATGCAACTAGAACATTTAATTGGTTTCATTACAGATTTCTTGAATGATAACACATTGTTTTTAACTACTAAATTAAACACTTGCAAATGAGGATGAGCTAAACGGCGATGCCAGACTTCTTGAGTAGCAGATGAAGCTGAAGAAAGAGGAGAAGCAAAAAGAGCTGCTGAAGTTGAATTGGCTTTGTTGGGGGACAGGCGAAAGAGACCACCATCAATTGATCCTACTAGGAGCTTCTTCCTTGAGGGAATGTCCTGAACATAGAATCCATTTCGGTGGAAAACAACAAAGCAATTAAAATCTTTAAGGAGTTGAGACACTGAAAGGAGGTTTTTCTTGAAGGAAGGGACAAGTAAAACATTTCTAATAGAGACATTAGTGAATGGGAGGTGAATAGTTGTTATACCTGAGACTGGAGTCACATTTCCAGTACCAACCATCACATGATCAGGATGATTAACTTCAGAGCGAGATGAGGTAGAGGCAACATCAGAGGAGATGTGCATTGAAGCACCTGAATCGATGTACCAGTGAGGGTCATGTGAGACAGAGTCCAAACCCATTGAGGCAAAAGATTGAGCCATATCATTAACTTGAGGAAGGCTGTAGCATTGACGAGCAGAATGCCCAACTTTACCACAGTATTGACAAATAAGAGGTTGTGGATGAGGACCAAGAACAGAAGAGGTATGTTTCTGATATCCACCTCTGTTTGAGTGAGAACTCCTTTGAGAGCCTCTATAGCCCCCTCTGTTTGAGCGACCTCTGTTACCTCTTTGAGGATTGAAATAAGAAGGTCGAGGAGGCTGAGGGTGTTGAGAAAGAAGAACAGTGGGTTGAATCGTTTGGGTACGAAGGAGTTCAATCCGAAACTCATGGGTGAGCAAAAGAGAGTGTAACTCAGAGGAGGAAGGAGGGGTAAGTCGAGTTGTAATAGAGGTTACAAAACCTTCATAATCAGAGCCTAGACCAGATAAAATAACTAAAACAAGCTCAGCATCAGCTACTGGGTGACCAACAGCTGCAAGAGAATCAGATATTGATTTGATTCGAAGAAGATAGTCATTGATAGAAAGAGAGCCTTTCTTGGTAGTTTGAAGTTGTAACTTTAGATTCATGAGTCGAGCAGAGTTAATGGAGGAAAAGTTCCTCTCAAGAGAGTCCCACACAGCTTTGGAAGATGTTAGCCCAAGAACTTGGCTGAGCACTGGTTCTGTTAGGGTAGCATTAATCCAAGAAAGAAGCATCTGGTCTATTCTATACCAATAAACATAATCAGGATTGATAATAGGAGCAGAGGTAGCTTCAGAGGGAGAAGGCAAAAACTCAGAGGGTGGGGGATAGGAGCCATTAACAAACTTGAAAAGATCTTGAGAATGAAGTATAGGAAGAAGTTGGCTCTTCCATAGCAAGTAATTAGAGTTGTCAAGACGGATTGACACCAAATGAGCTATGTTTGAAAGGTTGGGAAAGGAAGAAACAGAGTGAGTGGTGGTGGTGGTGGGAGGAAGAGGAGAAGAGGAAATGGGAGGGGAAATGTTGTTCACTGTGGAATCAGCCATTGAAAAGAAGAAGAAGAAGCAGGTGAGGGCACTGAAAACCAAGAAGAAGAAGAAAGAATTTCGGTTAGAAGGTAGCTCTTGATACCATGAAGATTGAAGAACTCAAGATACCCTAAAAGTTAGGGTATTGTTTATATTTATATTCAAATAGGGAGAGAGCAAATTACAGATATAACCTTGGAAAGAAAAAATAAATACAAACATGTAATAATATCTCTAATATATAAATAGGAAAGTTTGGAGAGAGGAAAAGTTAAAAAAATAGATTGATAAATTAGAAAGTATATTGAGAGGAAAGTTTGGAGAGAGAAACTATTTGAAACATCAATAAACGGCACGACCTATAAGCAAATATTGGGGATTGGACCCCATTGTTGTGGGGGCCATGGCGTCTCCCCGCCCCGGCAAACACGAGCCTGATAGTCAAATGTTTTATATTTTTTTTCTCCAAAAAAGTGAACATAATCAAATTTACATTACATAATCAAATGTCCTTTAATGTACGTAATCCCTCACCCTCTTCATCTGATTTATCTTTTGTTTTCTTTCTCATAAATTTTTCTGGGAGGGGTAAAACCACTCGCCCAAGGTGTTGTTGGCACCCAGATTGCACATGGGACATCTCCCAATTTGTGATTTGGTCGGGTGCCAACAACAATTTGGGCATGTGTTTTTAGCCGCACCCAATTTTTCTCTAATCTTAACAAATTTCTTTATCTTTCTACACATGTTTTTTCTCTCCGCCTTTAACTACTGTTCTCTCTTTAGCTTAATTTCCTTATATTTTTTGTATGTCTCTTTTTCTTAAGATCTCAAAGTTTCTTTTTTTATTTTGGGAAGATTTTTTTTTATTTTTATCGTATTTCTCATTCCATTTATGTTTCTCTTTATACGCGCACCCAAGAATCGTATGACATTTGAAAATGTATATGACATAATCAAATGTCATGTACATTCCAAAACATAAGTCATTTTAATTACAAGTTATAGGACATAATCCAAATGTACTTAACATAAATCAAATATTCTGTACTTTTTTCTCCACTAAGTATGGGCATCTGAAAATGTATAAACATAATTAAAATGTGCATATATAATCAAAAGTCCTCTAATAAATATCTAATTATGTCATGTACACTTTTTTAATTTCTGAATAGTTTTTAGGAGAAGAATAGGGTATTTTTTTTTGT
>BEHA01023594.1:355353-388462 GCA_002897215.1 Eschscholzia californica subsp. californica
AGATAGGCTCGCGCGTGATACGCCCAATGATTACACGCGTTCCATGTCAACCGACCGCAAAAAGAACATGTTTTGCGCAGAGATAAGGCGACATGTGACTATGTGTGTGAGAATAGCCCAACATTGAGAAGATACTTTCATGACTATGATATAAAAGTTAGGGTCTCTCAACTCGTTAGTTGTTACCAGCATTGGTTTTGAGTTTGATATCCACAAACTTAATAGCAGTTATGTCTTGGTTCCAGGAAGACAGGGAAATTAAATGAAGCAGCTACAATCTAAGTTATTGGCTAGAAAGCTTTAAATCTTGATCTTTATTTGAAATGTGACTCGGTATAAGTTCTGTGAATGTACAGATGATACCTGTTGCTGCTAATGATGTAGCTTTCTCAACTCATGCCGCTCTAATGAGTTTGTTTACCTTATCTCAAGTGCTCGTCTATGACGTAAGTAATTCAACGATATTTAAAATGACACTGTTAAGATGCATATTTTACATTCTTATTTTGTGCTTGCTGTACAGCGTGGAACTCAGAAGGTCTCTAAGGCTTGTATCGGAATCACTATCACTGTTTGGCTTTCTGCTGCAGTTTGTGTTTTCATAGCTTTACCTACCCATTCATGGCTTTGGCTTATATCTGTTTTCAAGTTAGTAATCTTCTTCTCTGAGAACTTATCATCAGATTTCATTTCAAGATTATGAAATTCTTACCAATCCAATTGGGATCTTGGGGTAGTAGTCTTGGTTCTTCTATTTGTTTTGTGTTTTTTTAGTGATAATTCAATTTAGTTTAACTTCTTATAATTTCATTTCTCTTGCAGCACGATACAAGTCACCATGACCGTCATAAAATACATTCCTCAGGTTGCATTTCTCATATTTTTTTTTGCTTGAATTGTCTATTTGCGTATGCTTCTTCGTACTCTGTGTTAGATACGATAAGTGGAAAAAGGCATGTTTGACAATATGGCCGTACATATACGTGCATATATGTACATATTTTTATTTTGTTATTAGGTATTTTGTTTTTATTACGGATTTTATTACTTCCAGATAAACCATTGTTACATCATACGAGAAAACATTTACATAGAATCGAATTTTATGATCTTGGGCTATTATGTGCAAATTCATACATGGTTTATTGTTTACATAAATACCTCATCCGGCAAGACTATCTCAGTGACCGGCAAGAATACCGAAGTATCTGATATGGAAGAATAATCCATTTGTCCTAGCTTCCGATAAACAACTCTAAGAAACGCTAACATGTGTTATATCATTCGCTCTACGATACAAAAATTTAGGTCGTGATGAACTTTAAGCGGAAGAGCACAACAGGATGGAGTATCGGCTATATTTTTCTTGATCTAACTGGAGGTTCCACAAACTTAGCACAAATGATAATGCTGTCTATAGACCAGGGTACGTTAATCTTTTCCATCTTCGACAAGTTTTTCCGTTTGGAGTTCTTTCTGTTGGGTGATTGACTCAGCCTTTTTATGCAGGTTCCTTTGTGAACATTTATGGGAATATAGGCAAGACCCTGCTCTCTTTGGTAAGTGACGCTAAAATAATTCTTTCAAACTCATCTTTCAGCTCTTCTCATGAGTACCCACTTCGTAATATAGATTGATAAGTTCTACCTCGAACCAAAACTTGCAGGTATCCATCTTCTTCGATCTTATCTTCATAGTTCAACATTACATTCTTTATTCGACAAGGACAGACAAGATCCAAGCAGAGATTAGCGAGGAAATTGCAACTCCACTTATCAAGTCGGAGGACTCTACACATTTGGAAAATGTTTAGAGTCTGTTTGCTGGCTGTGTTATAATTTCTCAGGTACCCAATTTGGTTAATTAGGTTCCAAGAATTATATGAACAAGAAACAAAAATTCTTGACAAATGATGTAAATAGTCAAATACATTAATGAAAATCACCTTCAGAAGTAACAACTTCACTTGTATAGTCTTTACATTAACTTGAATGAGGATGCAGTTCTCTAATTTAGTGTTCAAATATGTTTTTAGGATTTGACAGGGACTTTGAATGGCAATTTAGATTTTTTAATTGTGGTACCCCATGGACCATCCCATCTAGAATTGGCGAACACGCGATCTGCCTGCCCATCTAAGGCCATCCAAAAGGCCCTGGCAATGGCGAAGACACAAAATCCGCTCTATGAGTCAGAGTTTATACAAAAGATCTTGGCATGGGCGGTGACACAAAATCCACGCTACCCATAGAGGTCTCAACGTTAGCGAAGACACAATCTGTCCTCTCCACTAGGGCCCATCTAAAAGCCTCGGCACTGACCATGACACAAAATCTGTCCTCTCCATTATGAAAATGGTTTTCAATCAGTCAAGCCCATCTAGCCCTACCTCACATGCTCATTGCTGTTTCAGCTATGTGAACTGTTTCGTGCTATGTGAATTATTTTCGTTCGACAAGCCCATCTAGAAGGATTTGGCACTGCAAAGACACACACTCTGCCATCAAAGGCACCCAAAATAAGATTTGCCCTTTCTGTCAGAGCTTGTCCAAAAGGCCTCAGCCTGAGCAATAACATAAGACCCACCTTTCCCACCCAAAAGGTCTCGACATTGGCAAACACAATTTTCACCTTATCCATCAGTGCCATCCAAAAGGCCTCGGCATTGACAAGGACTGAAGGACACAAGATTTGCCCTGCCTTACATGCTCGATAGTGTCTCCACTGTGCAACCACCATGTGGTGTGTGGTCTGCCCTCCCTCACATACCCAATTCTGTCTCCATGAGTGGTGTGTGTGGTCTTGTTCCACTCCTGCAAGCCCTAACACTTACTAGCCTCGAGCTCGCACCTAAAGCCCGGGCTTTAGACGCTCCGCCAGGCTATGCAGATCCCCCTCTCGTTGCAACTGATTGAAATATATTACAAAAGATAAAACTTTAGCATTGAGATTTTTGTTGTATATTTGTGATTCAGTCTTACATTAGTGAAGTCTACTTTAATGAGCTGCAGAATTATAATATTGAACAACACTTATTGATCTAAGCGAGATTTTCACTTACCCGGACTCTATTAACGGGTGATGGTCGGCTTGTTTCACAGTCTGTACATCACTCTTCTTATCTACCTTCATTAATCAGATTAAGTACTCGTAATACATCATGAAAATTTCGTCTGGAATATCAGGAGGCAGGTTACTGACATAGAAGTAGAAGCGAGACAAGTCATCCTTTGCATCAGTTTCTATATCGACCAAATTGTCATTACTAGTAAGAAACCATAAATCTCCTAACCTCACTCTCTTTAAGCTCCCTCGACAAAAAAAGGCATGACTTCGACATCCTGTAAAGTAAAAATATTTACCACATAAGAACCCCTAATTAGCAATTTTGGGAACTTGGGCGAGTTAAAGTTTATATATGTGATTTGTGTTTGACAATGGTTTTATAATATTCATATGAATATTCTATAATACCAATATAGTTCACACATAATGGCCGACCTACCACAAGTATTAGAACTCTTAGTACCAGATATGGCATCAAGTGCAGTGTTACGTGGATTTGGGTCTCTCTCCCCCCAAAAGCTAACTCAAGAGGTAAGGGTTTTTTTTTACACTTATAAACTTACCTTGTGCCCTTCCACTACCAGTGTGAGGTTATCCTAGCATACTGCCGGGTCGAGGCAAATGGTATAAAAATTTCTAAGAGCAACGTCAGTGACGCGCGCAAGAATCCTTACTAGTCTTTGTACATAATAGAAAGACAAGAATGATATTATTAGTTATACCATTCATGATAGCAATTACTGCACATTGATTGGTAGCAATTAGGCAAGACTATCTTGGTACATGGTTCAACACCAATACCACACTCATCTTCTCTATCTAAATCAGTATCAGCAATTTTCCTTCTACCACATGAAGTTATTTGACGCGGAAAATATCCTAAACACGGGATGTCCGTACGGAATGAGACTTTAATCCGTACGGAATGTCCTAAACACGATTTCGTTTGGGTTTTGTACCGATGAATATTAGTACGGCATGATGTTGTTTAATTAATGGGCATATTTTGGGGAATTGTGTTACTTTTTAAACCCATATTCAACCTAATTTTATATAGTTAAATGATTCATCTAAATTAGCTTTCTTTTTCATTAACTAGCCTTAGGTTCTTCAACAAAAAAAAAAAACTAGCCTTAGGTTGGTTAAGATCATATCGGAAGGCAGCCTGATCCACTAAAATTTTAGAATTTGAAATTTTTTGTAAGTTTAGCAATTGAATTAATTTTTCTTTTTTTTTTGGTAAGACAAGTCCCAGATGAAGTATATGGTGATTTAAATAAAACAACTCCAGTAGGAAAAAGCATGTTTGTACCAAAAAGACTCTAGATATACTAAAATCTTAGATTCAAGAAATAAACACAATATTGTAGTAGATTGATCGAACCCACACAGTCACACTAACGAAATATCTGTATAGCTATCTGGAATGTTTTATACAATCCCAGATGTAACAAAAACATAGATATATATAAGCATTTGTAGAGCTATCTATCTGTATACGGATAATCTGAAATACCTTGTAAACGTAAAACAACAAAGGGTGAATCCCAAGCCTTCTTGGTAGGTGTGACCCTTCCTTGCACAATTCGCATCAACGAATATCATTAAGGAAGGAGATACACTAATCAATATATATTATATATATATGCTTATTCCAGAAGTCTGAACCTAACGGAGAGATACCTTGAGGATACTGCTTAATTGGTCAGGACATCATCAATTGGGTATTAAATTTTAGGAGCGACTAGTTTGTTTGTTATAATCGACTTTGTAGCTAGACAAACCATGCGCTCGCCGACCTCAGTTTTACTACTTGATGTATCACGTTTCTTAAATAACCAAAATCTACGGGTTAATATTGCATATTTCCTAGATTAATCTATGAATAAATCACAAAGGGACCAACTCGAAGTTAAAGAAAAAACATGGGCTAAACAAGAAATTGATTATAAAATATGGGTCTATACAGAAATTAGACGCATGGAATAAGAGCATCTCCAATGTAATACTCAAGAAAAACTCAATTAATCCAATGTGTCAAGTATGAGTTGAGTTTCTCTTTCCTAGGTTGCACTATTGAGATACTCAATTCAAAATTCATCTCCAATGCAACACTAAAAAAAACTCAACATTTACTTTAGATTTACTTTTAGTTCTTATTTTAATATATATAAAATGTTGATGTAGACCAATTGAGATACAACAATAAATATTGAGATACTCAAAAGAAAACTCAATTGTTGAGTTTTCTTTTGAGTATCTCAATATTCATTGTTGCCACATCATATTGAGACTCTAGTTGAGTGTTGCATTGGAGAGTGTTTTTTGTCAAAAACTCAAGTAGTCATATGTGTCAAATTGAGTTTTGAAAGTTGAGTGTTGCATTGGAGATGCTCTAAGAACGAATGAGTGGTTAAGCCAAATAATCAAAAAAGCGGGAACCTTCTTTAGGTTTTGGGTTTTCCCCACCACTCCCAGACAGAGGGAGCTCAGACGACTAGTTTCTCTTCCGAGGAGAGAGAGTGTCTGAGTGTGAGGGTTTTAGCGAGAGAAAGACTGTTAGGGTTTTAGAGGGAGAAAGACTGAAGGGGTTTGGAGAGAGAAAGACTGTGAGGGTTTTGGAGAGAGAAAGACTGTGAGGGTTTTGGAGAGAGAGAAGCTATACGATGGGACATTGTGGCAAGGGATATTCAGCATGTGAAGAATGCACACAGAAATGCTTGTTGATTCATCATGGAAAGAAGGATGCATCACCAGATGTTACTTCTTTCTTTAAAGTGATGATCGGTGATCGATTCTCAACTGTTCTGGTATAAAACCCTAAACCCTTTGTTTTTATGATCTATTTTAGTGTCCCTGATCTTTAGAAAAATTGGGTTTTTATCTAAATTTAAGAATCTTGAACCATGAACTTGTATCTCAAGGGTCTGCATTTTCGTGAACCCTCAATGTTAGTGTTTTCCCATTGCTAATTTGACATTGTTTACGTTCTCCTGTCAATTTGACATGTAATTACGACTCGATTTATCGTTTTTATGTACCAAAAGTTGATTATTTTAAGTTGAGCAAAGCTGGTGCATTTATGATTTTAGCGCATTTTCTATACTTTACCGTCTTTGTATTCATGGAAGTACAAAGCATCTTAAATGCTCGAGGGTTTGGTTAAAGTTGAAACAGCTTGAAGATTAAAATAATAATCTCTTTCCTTATAGTATGTTGTTGAATAAAGCCGGTGCATTTATGTTCTTAGTGTTAGGGGCCTTGTTGCTTGATCGGTTGATGTCATTCCTCGCCATAGTGCCTAATATGGCAACTAGTTTCAAACAATATCTAGGATTAGGGATTGAATAAAGCCGGTCGGGTTATTAAGAAGTTGAAAGTTTGTTCAGTTGAGCTACCCCTGATTAACAATCAATTGCTAGTTACCAGAAAGGTAATTGAGATACAGAGTGACTTTGTCTCTTTGTCGAGTCTCATACTGTTTTTAAAAACAAAAAAAAACAAATATTTCCTTTTGCCGTTATTTTAGAATGAAAATACATTAACGTTTTATACTTTTTCTTCATATTCTTCCTACTCATCACTTTCTGATCATTTACTTGTCCCTTTATAATCCTTGCAGTTTATACCTCCTAAAACTGCCCGAACAATAGCATCCCTTATAGATAAAGAAACTTTTCTTGAAGATATGAAGGGGCGACGTTGGAAGGTAACACTATCCACAGTTGACGGATCCTTGGCTATCCTACAGGGGTGGTCCGAATTTGCATATGCTCATTCTCTTAGAATTGGAGACTTTTTGGTGTTCTATTATGTTGCTGATTCGCACTTTATCGTTCAAATTTATGGATCATCTGGCTCTGAAAGGCTATATGTTTCAGAGAAAAAGTACAACAGTAGAGACAAAAGAACTAGAACAGAACATTCCCTGGATCGTTTGCCTCCGGTTGGAACTAAAGCAAGTGTCTCAACTATCCCATCTGGAATGACAGGTAAAGATTCAGTTGACGGAAAAGGATCAAACTCGACTGTTCAGTCTGATTTTGGCGTTAAGAAACATACGGCCAAAGCTGATACCTGTGATGTAGCAGACTTAGACATGGTTCTAGATATGCCTCCTAATGGCCGTAATAGTGGAAGCACACCCCAACCTGTCAGACAAGTAGCGTACGACGAAGTACCATTTTACATGTTCGGTAGAAACTCACCGGACAAACAAGGAGCTAGTGGAGGTTCTCTTTTTGATTTGTCTAACTATGAAATGCCTAATGTGAAATCAAGTGCGACAGAGAAAAATTTACTAGGATTTAGTGAAAAGGGAAAGTCCCCTTGTCATGATGTCAGTAACTTAGATCATCAAACCATATCCAAAAATAATGGTGTCAAAGATCAGTTGCAGAAGATAGATAAAGTTCCAGTTGGTAGAGATGGAGAAAACGATGGTGTTAGTAAAGATGCACAGGATGCCAAAATGAACAAGAGAAAGTACTATGCTGACCATGCAGAAAAAATACCATTGCCGACTGGAGAAAGTTCCCATGTCAATAATATCCTCAAACAACTCCCACCCAAGTCTAATGGAGCTTTAAAAAGAACTCCTTTCATCGAGGAACTGAATCGTGTGTCTTCAGGTTAGTAGCTTACTAGCTTCTAACAAAATTATCTCGACTAATATTCCGTTGTAATTTATGATCATAATTGCACTCTCACAGGGAATGACTCAGTTAAAATTCAAAGAACACATACTCGAGAAAGTGGTGGAAGAGTGGCTCACAATAGATACGACCAGAATCCTGTTAACATGCAAGCGAGAGATAGTCAGGCTGGTATGTTTCATTCCTTATTAAATTTGTCTGGCTTAATCATTGAAATATTGTGTTTCCATGGTAGTTAGAATTATTCCGCTTTTTCTTTATGTGGGTCATGTTTGATAGCTGATATATTTGATTGATCAGGGAAAGTGCCAGTTGCGGTTAAAAAGGAACAGTTCGATTATGCTGCTTCTTTTAACAGAGGTACTATCTTAACTTCTTCTCTCAAATCTGCTACCGAAGTTTTTGTTTTCCCCTAAAAAGCAACCATATACCTCTTATCCAGACATCTTTGGAGGAAGTGAAAAAGGCTTATTCAGAGACTCAAAAATGCGATCAATGAACCATCTTACTTGTTTTGATTGTATTTAGTAGTGTTCTGCTTTCTATTACGTCGGATGATGCTTGACAATTCGTATATATGATCAAAACAGTGAAAGTGCCAGTGGCAGTTAAAAAAGAACAGTTTGGTTATGCTGCAGCTTTTAACAGAGATACTATCTTAACTTCTTTTCTTAAAGCTGCTATGGAAATGTTTGTTTTTCCCTGAAAAGCAACTATATACGTCTTAACCGGACTTCTTTGGAGGAAGTAGTAAATAGTTAGTCAGAGACTCAAATGCAATTTGAACCCGAGTACTTTGGGAGAAGCATAAATCATATTTTGTCTTTTCAATTCGTTTCTACCTGAGTTTCTGCTGCTGTTTTTGATGGCTTCGTTTTCGATTGTTATGTTTAGGAAAATTTTCATATGTCAGGCCTAGACGGCCATATGAACTTTCTCACTTGTTGCTATGTTTAAACAGGAGAATGCCCAGTAATAGTTAAAGAAGAGCCTGAAGATACGTTAGATTACGGTGATGAATTTGGGGGACCAGACAGCGACATGGATCCTGCTCAGTATTCTTCACCCTGTTCAATTGGTTTCTTCTGTTCAGCCCCAGCAGGAGCACACTCTTTTCTTGTAAGTTTCTTCTTACCACTGTTATATTTATATTCTTTACCATTCATTCCGAGCTCTCAAATACTTGTCGAAAGTATTATGGACTGCTAGAATTAGGTATTTAGCTGCATTCACCTTTCCCTCAGCATTATTAGTGTCTTGGTACCAATACTATGTAGTTTGTGTAATAAGTCGTAAGTTTTCATGCTCTTCATCTGCTATACCTTATTTGTCTTGTTCATTATCTATTGAAATATTTAATTAGGCATCATACTGATTAAGAGAGAAAAGAAAAAGACCGCTCCTTTTAAAAAATAAACGGGGTTCGGTGTTTACACTCGTGCAGGAGCTACCAGTGAACTTGCCATCATTTTCATCCAAAGGGAAGAGGTCCAAACTTCAGAAGAAGATTGTACTTCTTCAAGATTCTGCCATGAGAAAGTGGCCAATAATCTACCATGAAAGATCTGCTTTCAGAATTTTAGCAAGTGGGTGGAAAGCTTTAGCCGAGGCAAACAACATCCAAGAAGGAGATATCTGCAACTTGACTGTTGAAAATCAATCAGAAAGCTTAATTAAAATAGCCATCCAAAGAAAGGATAGTTCTGAGTAATCAAGCTGTGGTGTACTGGTACAGTTTAAGTTACATGTGAATCATCAGTTAGAAGCTTGTTAATACAAATGTATATCTGCTAACTGCTATCTATTTATCTGAATTATCTCTGACTGTTTTATTTTTTCTTTTGCTATTGTAACGGACTAACGATCATATTATATGTTATATAACTGTTATATTAATGGTCTCACTTTCAATATTTAGACATTTTCGGTTGGGATTGCTACCATTATATGTTATATATTAACTAGGTTCCCACCGCGCCCTACGGGCGCGATAGATCCCTCTTGGCTAACGCCGTTGTGGTTTATTACGCTTCGAGCATTCTCTGAGTACGTGTGTACCGCAGGATCTATTTTGTGAGTTCACATCACGTTGGGTCGAGTTTACCCAAGTGCATGCACATTGGTACTTATTTTCACACCTTTTGGTGTCATGCGTTTACCTATCAGTCGAAATCAGTACGTGATTGCATTCGAAATCAGTACATGATTACAGATGACAAGATGAAAGGCTACTCGTATGAAATAGACAGTCAGACTTATCCCCTGGATTGACTGAGCTGTTTTAATATAATAGATTGTTATACTTTTTGTATTAGCCATTTTCGCTTGGGATTGGTACCATCTTTTACAAGTTTTGGACTTTCATTACTATTTGTACTTTTAATTTTAAAATATTGAGATACTTATTAAACACAGATAATTAGTTTCCGAAGATGTCAGATCAATTTTTAAGTCAAACTCTCGGTCTAAACCTATCACTCGGTTATGAGATGAGACATAATCCGAGATGGTCGTACCTTCAATTCGGCTTAGACATAATAAATAAAGGAGGAAAGTCAAGGGTGAAAAGAATAATGATATCTAAATCTTAATTAGTGAAATTTACACATGGATTACTTGTACCACAAGAATAATAATATCTTAAATCTAAATAAAGGAAATACTTTTTTTTTTGTTGTTGAAAGAATAAAGGAAATACTTGATCACCAAGTCTTATCTCAATTAAGTTCAACAAAAAAAAAAAAAGTCTTATCTCAATTCTAGCTTGTTTACAAAACCTATAAAACTCAAGGGAGAAACATGAACATTTCTTATCAGCCTCCAAACCAAGAACTGGAGAATGAAGAGAGAGGGTTACCAACATGGAACGGTTAGAACCCACATTATCTTGCCATCACCATTAAACCCAAAACCCAATTCCAAAGTTATCAACAAATTAGAATCTCGTCCTACGGCTGGACTGTACAACAGAGTACCATCCAAGCCGACCAATCACTCGAAGTTCACAGGCAAATGTGGCGCTCCACGGTGCAGTGACTGCCATTCTCGTCCGGTTAACAAGTCGAAAGATAAAGCCAAAGGCACACAAAAGCTCAAAGCGCGTAATGTAGATATGGATTATCGGTCATTTCAGTGGCGAGATGTTGATAAAGAAGAAGGATCTAGCATATATATAGATGACGATGTCGAAGATTATGGTGGAGTGAGTAGAGAAAAATGGAATTAGAAATGGTGATATTATAAGGTTGTAGTTAAAGGCCTTGAAGACTGGTTTATCTTGTGAATGTCTATTTGATCCAAATGTTTGTCAGTTGGTAACAATAATGAAATCAATGAATTGAGTTTTTCCAATTTCTCATTACAATATAATTCTCAATTTCGTATTTGAATTCTTCAAGAAACTAACATTTAGACATATAACAAGAGGAACACTATTAACAACGGTTTGAAACCGTTGCTAGACTTGCATAGTTTCCCGGAACTAAGAACTCTGGTTTATGACATTTACTTGAATTACTCAATGGGTACAGTTCATGAAAAAGATAATGAGAAAAAGAAACAGCTCTGTTAGACAACAAAATGCCCACTTACCGTCGAAACAGGAAGATGTTCCAAGAGCTCAAAGTTCCACTTCAACCCACGTTCGTTTTCCTTCTGAAAGGCTGGTTTATATACTGTTCAGAAACACTTCATATCTTCTCTGTTTCTGTGAACTTCGAAATTTAGTTTCTATTTTCACGATTTCAATATCGTTTCAGAATTATATGGAAGTCAATCTGTATCAGGAAATGCAGTATGAGACGATCTTCTCTTGCTTCTGTGGCTTTTACTTCTCGTTCCTTCTCCTTTTCGCCCAGAGAGCACCACAGACATGATTACCAAGAAACCCAAGACAGCAAATGCCCATAGAACCACCATCCAGAACTTTAAAGAGTTAAATTTGTGCTCTGTTGTAACAGGTTCAGATGAATTCCTTGATCCAGTTATCGTCTTAGGTTTACCACTTACCACATTAAGTACTTTATCTATCTTGCCGATTCGACGAGAAAATGAAGTTTCCTTCTTGATTTCTTGGTCCAAAGAGATTTTCCTTGACGGGTCTAAACAGTTTTTCCTCTTGTGATGCAAATAAAGAGCTTCATTTAGTGTCTTGGCGCATTCGATGCTCAGCTGATCTCTGTGTAGGATATGCTCGTCCAAGGTATTGAGTGTTGAAGAATCTGGTGGGTCTGGAAACTTAGCCCAACATGTGTTAACTATATCGACATTCCTCCAGTTTGCTTTGTCGAAACTCCAGTTTCCAACAGTGAATTGTAATCCGTAATGAAAAACCCTATACTTGATACCGGGTTCAGGAACATAACCTGGATATATTAATATGTTATTGTTGATGACGTGCCTCAAATTCAACTGCACAAAAGACGAAATCAAAAGAGAGTACTTTTCGTTAGCATCAAAGTTAGTAACAACCTAAGACTGTGTTTGATAGCCTTCATTTCCATGAAAATACGTGGATTCTAAAGATATCGGCTACTTTTCGGTGTTCGGTTGTAATTTTTTTCCAGGGAAGTGTTGCAGCACTACATTACAACCCTGACAAAAAGCGGTTTTTAAGCATTTCCATGGAATACACTTATTTACTTCCCTCGTTGGATCACTTCCACAAAAATCATGGAAACATGTACACTTTTATCGAAGAAAATTCCTTGCTATCAAACACGACCCTCGAATTAGTTTAGAGAACTTAAGAGTGAGAGATATCTACCTCGGCTGCACCAAAGGAGTAACCATACATCTCACTGATCCACCCAGCCTCATAAATATCTCCTGTGAAATTTTTCGAGTAATGGGCTTTGTCGGCCCGCACCTCCTCAGTCTTATGCAGCCATAGAAGAGCAAATTTACGTAAATCATCTATATGCATGATGATAACGCCCCCAACCTTGTCACAAGCATCGGGATGGCTAGTATGAAGTTTGGCAAGGTCGTTGTTGCATCCAATTAGGTAGCTAACATGCATAAGATTAGTAAGATCAGAACATAAAATATATACATGCATACATGTGCATCTACCGAGAAACTTATTTTATCTTACTCATAAGGAGTTGAAACTGGATGGCCTCGTGATGCTTTAAATTCCCATGGTGTAATTGGACCTCTCATTATCATGTCTGCGTCCAGAATAACTATGTATTCTGCGTCAATCTTTGCGTGATTAAGCCAATGAAGGACAGCTGCTGGCTTATTGATTGCTGGGTACCTGAAATTGTAAGGAAAAGAACAATATTATTGTTAAAGCAAACTTAAACGTAAACTTTTTGGTTTCCCGAGTAAAAATGTTTCAAATATACTATCTAAATTACATATTCTCAAAATTGTCATTCGGGCTCGGAATACAAGTTCAAGCAAAAACCATGTCTTGAAGCTAATAGCTAAAGGGATTTGGAAGCTTAAAAACTGCTCAATCCTACACACACACAACGTAGTTGAGCTACAACTAATTCACCCTATATTTCCATAGGATATGAACCATATGGCAGAATATTTCCACGTCCACCAGTATCATGTTAAGATCACGACTATTAGCAAGAGCTCAAAGAATGATAGTTTAGTGTTGAATCATTAAATAATTTTTCATCTATAATAAGGGGACCTTGACTTACCAATCACCTGTCAAGGGATGCCGACTCATAGACGGAACATAATGGGTAGGAGCTAGATCGTGACCCTTATATTGCTTCAGGTCTTCATCTGTACAGCTGAGAAGACGTGTAATATTGCCAGGCTGCCCACTCAGTTGGAAGCTGTGGATAAGTCCTACAGTTTGCCAGTCGAAATATGTGGAACATTCGGTGGAGAAAACTGTATGGATCTTTGGATGCGGCATTTCAGGCTCGTCAAACTTTTCTTGCTTCTCCTCAGCTTTCTCATTTAGGGTACTATGAGTTAAATATTTTGGCCGAGTGAGTTTGGCGAAGGTCTTGCTTTTTAGAAAGCTCAAGTATTTTGACCATTTTGGCTTAGGGCATCCACTTGATGCGTGGTGTAATAAAATCCCTTCATTTAAAGTGTTTATGCATTCTATGCTCAGAAGTAAGCCACGCCTTTTGTTTGGATCAGATTCCATCAATTGAACCTGCATCAAGGAAATGCTAAATGAATTTATAGGAAGACCTAGTGTATAATTCGTCGGGTGTGAGAGTTCAAACTTCTAGGTTTTTGGTATCTACCTCTCTAGGATAAGGAGGCTCAGGAAAGAGTCGTCCACAGTCATAAACAATGGTATCCTCGTGATGATTTAGCTTACTGAAAGACCAATTTCCGACAGTAAATGTCAACCCGTAATGAAAAAGAATAGGCTCAACTCCCTCTCGTGGTGTATAACCGGGATAGATCATCAAGTCGTCATTAATCTTGTGTCGAAGTCCCACCTGAAAAAGAAATCGAACTTTGATCAACTAATGCACCCAAATCAGAAAATTTAAGATGGGACAATTTTGAATTCACTAACTTCTGCTGCACCAAATGAATATCCATACATCTCGCTGATCCACCCCTTGCCATAAATATCACCAGTTAAGTTGGTTGACCAGTGAGCACGGTCTTCCCGTACTTCTTCTGTCTTCGAAAGCCACATTGGGGCCAATGCTCTAAGGTCATTAATATGCATAGCTAAAAGCCCACCAACCTTGTCACAGAGTTCTGGATGTTTTGTGTGTAGTTGGGCTAGAAGATTATCACATCCGACCAAGTATCTGAAAATGCAGTTTTTATTATAAAAGTGGTGTTACATTTGAAACTAGAAACATGTAATGAACGACCGGAGAAAGATAAACCTAGTAATCATATCAGAGAAGGTATGATGAGCATTTAAGCGAAAATATCGTTTCTTCTTTCTGCATGTGAAGGTATCATTAGACGCATAAAGTATATCCGATGAATGTAAAGTAGATGTTTGGCTTTCAGCATGTATGTACAAAGGGTTGATTATCAGGAGTATTTTGGGTATATTGTTGCAAGTAACATCCATAAATCTTATCTATGAAGCACAATTACTTCTAATGCTAAGACAATCGGGGAAAATTTTCTTTAATACCCGTAGTATGCAGCAACTGCATGTCCCTTCTCAGCACCTAGTTCCCAGGGTATTATTGGACCTCTTATGATCTGGTCAGCGTCTAAGATAACAACCCAATCGACATTCTTTGCATCTTCGCTATGATTTAGCCAGTGGACAATTCCTGCAGGCTTATTAATTGCAGGATACCTGCCAAAAATATATCGTTACTGGAGCTAGAAAAAGTGGTATCTTTTTTATGATCCTTTCAACATGGAAACGAGAAAGATATCTAATGGCAATTGGAATTTGGAAGGAGAGAAATGGAAAATAGAAATAACTAGCTGAATCATGAACAGTACAAACTAAGCAAAGAAACAAGAAAAAAAGACCGACGCAAAAATTAGAATGAGAAAGACCACGAAATTTGTTCCAAGGAGATCAGGTACGAAGAAAATGGAAGAACCGGAACCAAACAGCAAGATACAAGTTATCAAGAGATAGAATTAAGACGAATTAAAACGAATGAAAGGATAACAAGGTACCAAAATGATAGTAAAAATCAAGTTCTACTTCTATGAATTTCATGTTATATCAAGGTTTGAGTTTCTTAGATTGTCTAAACAACATTTTAAGTAACACTTCTCATTTAATTTGTTTCCCTACTTGATAGACTAGTAGTTAAAGTTATTTGAGTATTGGTAGATATTATTATCGCATCTTTCTCGCTAAGTAGAACCAAAGGGTTCGGTCAAGAATGATATGGCGTTTGAGTTGCACCAACTATATCAATTCAGAAGCCCCTCTCTTCACCAGTAAACTAGACCAATTCAGAAATCTCTAATGGTCTTGCGAGGTGCGAGTTGCACCAACTCTAAATGACATTCTAGTTTTAGTACATAAACAGAAAGAAATCAAATGCCCTAAAATCACTAAAAGATATGCAAGAATGGAGTACCATAGATTAGAGACAACAAATTAGGAAATTTATAAACAGGATAATAAATAAAAATTGAGTAAACTAATGAAAGATCAAATAAATGCAATTGAGTATCAGAAACCCTAAGTTTATTAAGAATCATAATCAATTACCAATCTCCAGATTTAGGGTGTCTACTCATGGAAGGAACTTCAAAAGTAGGAGCAAGATTCATCCCTTTATACTTTTTCTTCTCCTCATCAGTACAACTTAAAAGTCTGGTAATGGGTCCTGGTTGTTTAGCCTTTTTGAAGCTATGAACAAGTCCAACTGTTTGCCAATCAAAATAATCTTGACATTCTACTGAAAACAAAGTATGAATTCTCCATGGAGCTTGTTGATTCAAGATTTTCTGACCATACCCACCAATAATTAAACCTAGTAGAATCACCAGAACAAGAAATTTCTCCATTAGAAGTCAATTTCATGTAGAAATTAGAAATGGGTTTTGAGCTGAGATCTGAATTTCATGTTTAAAGAGAGAGAAAGTGGGGAAGATGAATGAAGCTCCTTTGAGATGGTCAAATTGGATTATTGAGTTATTTTAAAAAAAGAAAGTGTTGGGATGAATTGATTTGTTTAATAAGTACAGCTAGTAGGAGTATAATTTTGTGGGTTGACTCTGAATAGCTTCAAGAATTAAAGATCAAACTCTGGTTTTCTTTTTCTTTCTAGTGGTGGTTGAAGAAGAAGGTCGACATGAAGAAAAAAAATGTCATTTTTGCCCTTTCATGGACTTTTTTATGTAATCTATTAACAACCGTTAGATGAGCATCTAATTAAAATCCTAACCGTTGACTTTTAGTAGTAACTCAATTGGACAGGTATAATCCAAGGGTGAAAAAACTTTAGCTCGTGATTTTTTTTTTCTCCCAGTCCCCTAATCACTCAAAATCCTCTTCCCCACGTCACCTAAAATCAGACATTCAGACGAATTAGACATCACAAAATCTGATAAAAACAGACGTTTTAAAACTTGTTTCTATAAAGTTCAAACCCCGAGACGCTTTTATGACTTGGGAAAAGAAAGCATTAATATTCTGCTATCAAACCATCAATCGAAACGCCGAAGGAATTGCTATAAGCACCCTTGTAATTCCTCTAAGGATCCTGTAAATCTGTAATTGCTATAGGCGTTCCGAACAAATTTAGCAGTAGGGAGCCTGTAAAACTACTCTGGATCTTTGTCTCAATTAACCAGATAAATGCGGACAAATGAGAAAGCAAGATCTTAACTTATATATATGTATGTATAACAAGCTCCGAAAGCATTTACTTTAATTTCAAGTTCAATCAATTTTGAGGGACTTCATGTTCTTCGATTCAGGCTTCATTTTACCCTATGGTGGATACTGAAAGGATGAAACAACTTTGTCAGATTCGTTCTTTCTTGCTTACTGTATCTTGAAATGTTTCCTTGTTCACAGCTTCTTTGCCATTATCTAATACATAACCACATTCTCTGGCGACAAAGTAAAATGCAAAGTGACTGCATATTTACGGAGATATAGCATTAAAAGCGATGGATATCAACTCGTTTGATAGTAAGAAACCATCAGGATCACTAAGTCGAATAAAGCCCACCTTATCTTCAATCTTATTTTCATTAGAGAATACTGAGCTGAGCTCCTCTTTAGTCAAAGCCCTTCTTTTCCCATCTAAGAGAACGACATGCCCACTTTCTATATATGGTCTAAAGATCTTCTGGAGAGAAAGAATAATAGAACTACCAAATGTTTCTTTAAAAGACTTCAAGTCTAGACCTCTAGCAGTTCTAAGTGAAAGCATTATAACATCTGTTTGTAAGTCCTTGGAATCACCATGACCATTTTCATCGAGATTCAAGACTCCATCTTCCAAATTCTGCACATAACCCATATACTCTTTCATCCTTTTTGGTCTTGAAAATCTTACCCCACCAAGATTACTTGCAGATCCAAGACCAAAGCCGTAAAAAGACCCGTTCTTCCAGTATGTTAGATTGTGTTTGCATTCATACCCATCTTTACAGTAGCTACTAATCTCGTAATGATTGTAACCAGCATTTGAGAGTGTTTTTGAAGCCATTTTATAGAACTCTGCCGACTGAGTGTCATTGGGTAGAGGAAACTCACCTGGTTTGTACCTGTATAATTACAGCATTTAGCACTCAAATTCATTGAAACTGAAAAGTTTACAGCTAACTAGTATCACTAGTTCGCATATAGGAGAATCCAAGCCCACCCTTTTTCCTGCTACTTAGAGCAACGAGCTTAAAATAGTCCCACATGGTAAAGGGTACTTTAGTAACCAAGAATGTAATATCTAGGTATCCCCACTCGTTGCGAATTGGTTTTGTGTGGCATGGTTACAAATTTAACATGGTATAGGAGCTAGGCCCAATGGCTACACGTGCTCCATGTCACCCAACAAAAAGACACGTGTTAGGCTAAAACCCCCACACTGTGGGACGTGTTAGAATCGTTCCACATGAGAAAGGGGTTTCTAGCATCCAAGAATACAATATCTAGGTCCTCTCTACTCAATGCCAATTGGTTTTAAGTTGGATGGTCACACATTTAACATATATATATATATAGTTATGATTGAGCTCGGAGAGCAAGTGGGTGTCAAGATAACTTACAATAGGCCGAACTTGGTGCCATCCTCAACTTGCAGATCATAAACGGAGACGTGAGTAGGCTGTGCTTTTATGGTGGATTCCAAGCTCTTCTCCCACATTTCTGGTGTCTGGTGAGGAAGAGATGAAATAAGATCCAAACTCCAATTCTTCACACCACATGAACCAATAATATCAATAGCTTCATAAACCTCATTTAGATTATGAGCTCTTCCACAAGCTTTTAACAACTCTTCTTGAAATGCTTGAACTCCAAGAGAGACTCTATTAACTCCAAGCTCCAAAAAATCCCTCATTTTATTGGCATCAAATGTTCCAGGGTCCATTTCTATTGAAATTTCTGCATCAGAATTCAGGCCGAATTTCGACTCCAATGTTTCTAAGATTTTTAAAACAAGTCTTGGCGATACAAGAGATGGTGTTCCTCCACCAAAAAATACAGTTTTAAGAGGTGGGTCATTGTTAGATATTGATAATGTAGCTTCGATTTCTCGACAAATGAGTTTAACGTAATTTGTAATTCGAGGGTCGTCTTGGTTGTCATCATTATAAGTTTGGGTAGAAGAAGAACCAAGAGCTACAATGGGGAAGTCACAGTAATGGCAACGTTTTCTACAAAAGGGAAGGTGGATATAAGCTGAAGTTGGATAAGAGAGAGATGATTGGTAGGCGTTATTGGTGTTCGTTGAGGCATTTTCTCGAACAGTTTGTGAGCATTGAGTTAAAGCTTTGTAGGTAAAGAAGGGAAGACTGGGGAGTTTGGGTTTAGTGGGAATTGTTGAAAGAAAAGGAGTGAAAGCTGATTTCAGCATGATTTGATGATTAGAAGAGATTAGGGTTTACTATGATCAGAAATCTGCTGAGGAATCGTGCCCAAGTTCTTGGAGCTGTGTTTAATTAATACAGAAACACCTCTTAGGGGTGGGAATCGGGTTGAAGACTGGTTACTGAGTAATGACATCATTGGGTCGGTTTGGGTGGGTAGTTTTTGTGGTTGCTAAACATCGGTTGGATTACTGACTTTTTAACCCTATTCATAGGCCGATTCAAAGGGTTCGTTTTTTTTAGAATCCCACTACGATCTACGTTAGTCGTTACAAGGCATTGATACATCAGAAAGATATGATAAGCACGATAACCGCCTAATTTAAATCATGAACAAAGAAGCCTAAAGGCCCAACGATATGAAAGAGGCCTAAAGCCCAACAAATTTATTATACAATATTATTTTACTTTATTTATACCGTAAATTACATGGGATAAATCTTGATGGCATACTACTTCCACCGAGACTCGATCCCATGACCTCATGGCCTAAGAGGGGTGTCCAACCGTTGCACCAAAAACTGGTGGACAAAGGGTTTGGTCGTTGTAAAATTCAATCTGAACTAATGCGTTCATTGTTTGGTTGGTTAGATAACCGAATCAAAGGTTAACATTTTGCAAAGAACGAAATTTTGAGTTTGGGGCCTTAAAACCTCCTACAACTATATTTAGAACGTGCTAAAAGTTTATTATCATTGAGTCTACATGCACGTGGAATTCGACATAGTTTATCAACATTCATGGAATATAAAAAACGATAAACAATTGAACCTCCACCATCTATCATGTCCATCCATATATTCTTACATGTATATACTAGTCATTTTCTTACTATTACCTACATAGTAAATATGGAATTCTCGGTGTAGCATTAGTAAGGCAAATCTAGTTTACACGGTAAATATCAAGTCAAATTTTTTTCTTTTATTCTTCGAAACAAATTTTGCAATATGTTGTTTACATGGTGTTGAGTTAATTGTTGAGAGATACTGAGACCATCTAATATCTTTTATAACAGGTGTTGATGCAAATGGGAATTCTTTTTATTTCACAACAAAGTTGCTTCACCTAGCTTGCCATCCAACTGAAACTCACTTGTCTGTGCCGCGCAGCAAATAGCATGTACATGTATTATGCGCGTAAAAGAAAGAGGTTTTTCTCATCTTTGAAGAAAATTCTTGTTTTCCAGGCGAGCTCTTTTCGTCGGCAAATGTTCTGCTGCCCGTACGTGTACATGTATTATGCGTGTAAAAGAAAGAGGTTTTTCTCATCTTTGAAGAAAATTCTTGTTTTCCAGGCGAGCTCTTTTCGTCGGCAAATGTTCTGCTGCCCGTATGATTGCAATTTGCAACTACAACATGTTTCTCATATCTGATATGATCGAGAAGTGCCTCTTGGCTCTTGCAGAAATCCACCATAATGAAGTTAACTTATGTTCAATTCTAGGCGGTCAAATGCAATATCAAGAATGCCAATGTAATATTTAATATCATATCACTACCTCATCTCGTATTTAATTTAGTGTTGTTTGTTATTTTTGTGATATATTCAGGGGAGGATGAATTTTAAGTTCAAACTCGAATGATCAATGGTCTAGAGCCCAACAATAATTCGGAATAGAAAATAAATCCACTTAGAGCAAAATAACATGTCTAACTTTTGATTTTCTATTACTACCTAACCTATCCTAAGTTAAAAAAAACTCAAATTAAAGATTCACTAAATTATTTCTTCAAAAAGGAAATTTCCTTCAACAACAAAAGTTTCCTTTTCCGTTTATCGTAATGACCAAACTTTTAGTTATACATTTTTTTATAAAGATTTGGTTAACATAATATAATTTCAGGAGAATTGTGTTAGAATAAATAAGATGCTAGAGAAATATAAGTATTGCAGGAGAATCAATGAAATGCTAGAGAAACATAATTTAAGACATGCGCAGGAGAATCAGTGAAATGCTAGAGAAATGTCAAAAATTTGGTTAACATAATATAATTGTCAGACAAATTTTGTTAGAATCAATGAGATGCTAGAGAAATATAATTATTGTAGGAGAATCAAAGTAATTTTAGAGAAAAAAAATGGTCCTTCTTCTTAAATAAATTTTTATAATGTTGTTAGAATCAATAAGATGGTAGAGAAATACAATCCTAATTTCAGAAGAATTTATTTTTGTATGTATATTATTGAATTTTTAAAATAAATAAACTGCTATAAATTTTTTGAGAATTCTGTTATATGTAAGAATGTTGTTAGAATCAATAAGATGCTAGCGAAATAATAAAAGGATTATTAACCTACTTCTAACATATTCATAACAGATGCTAATGTAATCAAGAAAATGCTAGTAAAAATGTAAAATACTGAAAATGTAGTAAAAACAAATGACCGCGACTTTGGGGAATAAAGAAAAATCTCCGGAGAATAAAGACTTAAAGAACATATTCATTTTCAGTCCAAAAATTAGTTCTTTTGATTTCTGCCTCTAAATATTCATCTCCTTCTCTCACCCTCTCTCTCCTGCTCGTCCTCTCTATCTCTCTCTTTTTTATTCTTTCTCTCCCTCTCTCTCTCTTTTATATTACGTGGAATGGTCATGTTTTCAAAGAAGTCACGAACCATACCCTAAATTTCCACTTGAACAATGTCCTAGTTGGCCTGAAAGAAGAAGAGGAGATAACCATCAGGTCCCGGAGCCGCTTCCTTTTTAAGCCAGTGGATAGCCTGGTCAATTTCATACTGAGTTGGAATGGCAGATATGGCAACATTTTGTCTATTAGAATTAGAGGGAAGGAAAATATCTGTAATAACGGTCGAAGTGTTGGTGTTACTAGAGGTAGTAATAACTTGGAGATATGTGGCGAAAATCTCATGAATTTCCTTCTCTGTTTGCCAGTCTCCATTGGTATCCTGAATGGAGTGGATTTGGTTACCACGGTTCCGCTTAATAGTCAGGGAATGTTAGTGTTTTTGTCTCCTAAGTTGACGAAGTTATTTCTAGATTTTTCTTTCCATATACTTTCTTGTTTATAGTACAACTCTTCAAGGCTCTTAGTGAACGCGATATGCTGAGCCTGGTTAGTGGAATTTTGAAGAGAATCAGTAAGCAAATTGATTTGTTTATTAATATTACCAAAGACTTCTCTATTCCAATTAGTCAAATGTTTACTCGAGAGTTTGAGCTGATATTGGATGTGAGAAGGGTGTTGTGGTCCTAGTCGAGTGGACTCGTTAGCAATGAACTCATGGCAGTCCAGATGACACATCCAAGTTGAGTGGATATTCTTAGAGTTGGTAAGATAGATGGGGTTGTGATTAGATCCAACGGTATCCAGATGGGCAAGACAAGAGTCAGAGACCAATCATCATTAACCAACGCTCTGTCTAATCGCTCCTTAATAAGATTACCAGCATATTGTCTATTGGTCCAAGTACAAGGAGAACCTTGATAGCCTATGTTTGTCAGGCCCATACTTTGAATAAATCGCCTAATTTGGGAGTGATTGAGTATGTGTTGTCCTTATCTCCGATCTTCTTTAGGGGGTCAAAGATACAATTCAGATCCCCTATAACGACTCAAGGACCAGTCCAATGTTATCTAAGGCTCTCTAAGGGGACAGTTTATTTTTACTATAGGGACAACCATAAAAATCGGTAATGTAGAGATCATTATGACTATTAACATCATGGCAGCATGCATGAATCATGTTATTACTAGAAGTATTGATCTTGATGTTAAAGTTTGTTTTCCAGTATAAAGCAAGACCAAACGCCTTATTGATCGGGTCAACAAAGTGATAGTTATCGTGTTTGTTTATAGGGATATGTTTACGCATATTAAAAACATATGTTTCGTCTATGAGAGCAAGAGATTATCTGGATTTTTTGAATAACCATGGAGAGAGGGTGTTTTCTAGGGAGAAAGGTGGATGTGCCCCTAATATTCCAGCTAAGAATTTTAAGGTAGAGAGAGCTATGAGTGTAATTCATTGAGGGCCAAGATGAGGACTCTAAATAGGAGACCACTGGCAAACCAAAAAAAGCCCAAACACTCAATGGGCTCAAACTATCAAAAGGACGAAGCCTAAGAGTAACAGGGAGATAACCGACACCAACCACCAGAATGGGCCCAAACGTACAGTAGCCCAAACTAACAAAAGGTCAAGTCCTAAGACTAACTGGGAGGAACAAAAACAGAAAGGGTGCTTCTAAAGGCACCGAGCCAAAAGGCTGTTAGCATCCAAAACTTTTATTGACTTGGGTCAATGACCATTGACCCTAAATCTCTATAAGCACCGATTTTTTATGTGGGTGACGTCCACCTTTGTTTGCTTCTTCCGTCTTCTTCTTCCAAAACAAAACCCTAGATGACTGCAAGTTATCATAAAATCAAAGCCAACTTTTTGTTTATTCATCCAACAGAAAACAATTGAATTCATGTCATGCTGGTTTCTTGCGAATTTCTTGCGAATTTCCATCATGTAGGTTTCTTGCGAATTTCTTACTGGTGAATCGTTTATCTTCAACAAATCTGAAGTTGAATAGATATCTGAGAAATCAAAACATAAACTAAAAGCAACTCCGATCTCTTCCTCTATATAGAGAAACTAATAAGCAACACCATTAACATCTAACTAAAACAAGATTAGATCTCAAAAAAAAAAAAAAGACTAAATTTATCGAATCAATTCATTTCTTGTACAAACTAATCACCATAAACAATCGATTCTTAATGAGAATACTAATAATTTGAGAGAGAGAGAGAAACAACATTAGCATCTGAAGGAAAGAAGATAAGATCCAGAAGAAAATCAAATCAAACGAATCAATTACAAATACAACTAGTTCACCGTAAGCATTTGATTCGTTTAGAAAAAACAGTAAACGATGAATATCACCAGGAATAAATCAGTCATTTGATCGAACAATCGAAACAATAAGAAACATCAAGAGCATATGAAAACATAAAAACGAAGCTAGAGAGAGAGAGAGGAAAACTGACTCGTCTTCGAACATGAGACGTTTCTGAACGGCATCCATGGCTGAATCAGTAACTTCACCCATCGTAGCAGAGGCAAGAATTTAGAACAGAAAGACGGAGAAAAATGAGAGAGAGGAAAGAGAAGAGTTTGGTCAGGTTATGGAATTTTTTATGTTCTTGACGGGGGAGGGAATTATTTTATATTCGTTTTAGATCAGATTCGGACACAACTTTGAATCTCTCTCTTCTTGAGTTTGCATACAACACTCAGTCTCAGGTAGTTGAATGGGTAGAATCAGGCTACCCTAAGCCAATAAGCATAACAGCGTAAGGAAACAAATGAAAGAAATCTCTCTACCTATCTACTTTCTACTACAAAAGAAAACATTATGAACGACTGGCTATGTCTTTCTTTCTGCCGCTAAAATTGGAGAGAGATTCGTGAGATTATTAGAGAATCGGTGAGTGGAAGTCTGGTTTTTGAAAGTTTAGAGAGAGAAAATTTATGATGAACTCTGGTTCGGTTTCGTGATAGAGGGATGGAGGTGATAGGGTTAATTTCACCCTAATTTCACTTGCATCGGTGCCTACAGATGATTTGGGTGCTAACATAGAAAGTAGCTGTTGGGCCAGGTGCTAATAGAGCCCGGCGGCTAACAGCTGTTTAGCGTGGTGCCTTTAGAACCGCCCAAACAGAAAAAACTGAAAAACTAAGAATAAGGGGTTAAAAGAGAACTAATTAAAACATAAGAGATATGCTAGAAAAGTCACAAATGAAAGGAAATAACACTAGAGATGAAACAAGAAAACTAAACATTGAAAATAACAGAACAAGAAGCAAAACACTAATGGCATTTGTAGAGATAACATATAAAAGAAATATATATATATATATATATATATATATATATATATATATATATATATATATGAGCAAGATAGAACAGTTGTGCTCCAGGATATGAATATTAATATACACCTGCGAACAAAAGATAAGTGGGCAGATTAGGATGAAAACTACTAAGGTAGACCCGGAAAAAACAAAAGCTAGGCAAGATTACACACAAGAGATCGATCGACAAGTGAAACAAAAAAGATTCAACTGAAACAAGCTATAATACCATGTTAACACATAGAATCAAAATTAAAGAGAAAGTAAGAGATTTACTGCCCTGAATAGGTAGAAGGAAGTCTTGATTGAAAGGATTTCTGCTCTCGTCTTGCTCTTGGCTCGCTTTTTGAATTCCAAACCCGCAGCGGACCTCTGGAACTCTTCGTAGATGATGGAGAATCAATAACATGTCACCTAAACCGAACTGAATCTTCTTCTACCAAGCAACGAAAACCCGTTTTCCCTGAGATATTTACTACCAAATCTAAAGAGAAATGTCTAGGTTCAAAGGGCTGCTCGTGGTTATGATTTTCGTTCTCTCAACCTCTTTGTATGTAGCTTGCAGGATGATTGGTTGTTACATCTTGGAGAATAGATCTTGCTTGAGCAGCCGGGATTCGGCAGGCCAGATATGTCCGGGGCATACTCTCATTTTCCTTTAACTATGCCTAGGGTTTTTGGTATCACTAATTTATGATTGCTTCACCTGTTGGGTTCTTAATGGATTGGATTAACATGCTCCCCTATTTAAAGCTATTACAAGTATTACATATGCCTCCATCTCATAAAAAAGTTTGATTACTATAGAACGGTTTGAAATTACAAGAGTCTCTGTTTGCTGTCTCCATCTCGAAACATTTACACCAAGAAACACGTAGTGACCTAAACTCTTACATGGCAGGTACTCAGGAAGTCACCCTTTTGGTCCAAACTACATTCTCGTTCATATGCTTTCCAGGAGAACAATAACTACATCAATTCCAAATGATTCTCACTGTCCGAATGAGTTGCTATCTGTACGGTTTAAACGCTTCTTTCTGTACCTCCACGCTACTTGGATGATTGAAGCTGCACGTCCTCTCCAGTAGGGCGATTCATACCTATCATCAAGTTAAAACATAACACCATTATACGGCTGAAACTACAGTTGTGGCTAAAGTCAATCAATTACTACATCCATTTTTTTCAAATTAATAAACTTATGTATGAAGTTATATCATATATCGATACCCCGTTTCGTATATCTTGCGGTGTCGATAGGAATACTAGGTGGTGTCTCTTCTTAATTTAGGTGGTGTTTCTTTTTAGTTCAGATTTGACTCGTCCGAATGGTCTGAATGGCTTACTTGTGATAATATTAGAATGTCTGTTTTTTGTCTGAATAAGCTGATACATACTGATTTTGGGTCCATGCGAGTCAGACAAAATAAGCCTCTGAATTACGGATCCACAAAATAACCTTAAATGAGTATTGTATTTGTACTCAAGTAAGTCACACTCTGATGAGTCAGATTCAAACAATAGAAAAAAAACCACCTTAGTAACTTCAGTGACTATAGTGTGAGATTTGTACAGACATCTAGGCTGCAGTTGCACATAATAGTGTTGAGGCCACAAAATACCTTTCTAGGTTAAAAATGTAATTTGTGTGTGGACTTATCTCCATGTAGAATTACTGTTACGGATATAGATCCAGCCGACCGACCCTATGGGGTTGGTGGATTCTCAATCAAGACAGAAGATAGAAATATGAGCCGATAACGTAGAAGTTGGTTAATTTGATGTCTAAATATCTTTGATATTCACCTCACGTAAGTCTAAAGGATTTGGCAAAGTTACCTTATAGCTGCTTGAACAAGTGGCTTCCGCAAAAATCCTTCATAGTAGGAAGTGACCTCCTCAATATCAGCACCTTTGAGCGAAAATGCTTCAACGTTAGTTAAGCAGGTTACTGTCCTGTTAGAAAGCAATCGATATCCCGGGTACCTGCCTCTTGTTCCATCTGCAAAATAAAATATTATAATACTATAACTTTAATCCAAACCCTATATCACATTATGCACAAGTACTCTAGTTAACCTTGTAAGAGGTAGGGTAATAAGTTTGGTATACGTAAGAAATGTAATATCAATGTTCGATTTTTTTTCTTTGAACTTTGAACTCATATTAATTGAAACGGAAAAGAATATACAAGATAAGCTTATGACGCAGAAGCAATAAGGTTAAGGTTGACATTCTATGTAGCAGCAAGGAATTAAATTTGAAATAGTATTTCGGTTGTAATGACCGAAATATTTCCATTTCCATGCGTACAGAAATTTCCACCGAAACGCAAATTTAATTACTTTTTCTTAACAATGCCAGGAATTATATTTCGAATTCGGCCGAAATAGCCGAAATTTTTCTGTTTCCACGCCTCCCAAAATTTCATTCCTTGTGTAGTAGAGCCTTAGACACAAAATCCTGAGAAGTTTTGTACTTCGCCCAAGTGTGTATTTTACTGAATCTACTCAAATGAAATAAGGACTTTTAACAGCTAAAATAGTTTCTTGACCGTTCCTTCTTTCTGTTTAAGATTTCCATGGGAATAATAACACAGGTTGCTTTCCTGCCTTCGGAAAATTTAACCCTCTCCATGTTTTATACAGTCGAGTACTTTCTGAGGCTTGGACCACTTTAATACCAATATCATATGCGCGGACTGATCAACTTCAATGTAATCCATTATATTCCACACCTTATATTTACCGAGGGCAGATCAATTAATACAGTGCCACTATGTCATTCACTTCCATATCGTCACAGTTCCACCTCGGTTCCAAGTCCGTCTGGTGGGCACTTTATAGTTATACACACTTGCTAGCTGCTGTATTGATTTCCTATAATTTATTTCCTTTTGATTTTGTAGCCCCTGAAGTTCCTCCAGAGGCGGACCTCACTAGACAACCCTAACTCTCTCATATCACATGATTTGGTTTGATAACAGTACTTTAAGGCAAACCTGTAAGACTTCTGTAGACAATTTATATAAGACTTGCGAAAACTGTAGTCCAGTTTTATTATCAGGTTTAAGTCAGATATATTTGGTGGCTTTCTCTTACCATCAATCTTAAAAAATTAGATGAATACCTCTGTAAATTGACAAATTAGCAAGGCAGAACGCGAGAAGCTCCTCACCGCAGACGTTCCTATCTGACAATTCGGCTCTATTTCCATCCGCATCAACACTCTCCATTCTCCCCCGCACAATAAAAACCATTTTGTCAACTGGAGCCCCATAGTACAGTATCTTACTTCCCTCTGTGTATATTCTATGTCTTAATCTTTCACAAATGGCATCAAAGACTGGGTCATCCATCAAAGCAAAGATTCGGACCTGAAACAACAACACCATTCAAGAATGAAGCCACTAAAATAGTGATATCCTTAAGATTACATTGCAACTTGGGCTTATACGTAAAAATAAATAAATATGGTTTCCTGTCTATTGTGTTACACACCTCATTCTATAGAAATTAGTAGCTGATACATACACAAACCCAAAACCCTTACAGACTGCACCTGGGGACATATTGGAATAATAGGTGTGGTGGATACCACCTCAATGGTCGAATTATATCGTTCATAGGCACGAAGAATGTCGTATAAATGTATATATCTATAAAACATGGGAGGAGGTATCTTTTATAGGATATACCTTCCACTTCAATGGCTAAAGATTGCACCTCCCAAGCTTATGCCCAAAGGTTTAGATTACATCTCCAAACTTATCTCTAAGGATTGAGATTATACCTTCCAAATTTATCTTCAATGGCTAAGATTACACCTCACAAACTTATCTCCAAGAGTCGAGATAATAGAACTGCCCGTGCCCACCGGGCACAGGTTATACCCTCGTATATATTTCCAAGTATTATTCATTTTTCCAACCAGGATTCTAAGCCATTTTAATAACCTGATTACCTGAGTGCTGAATATGGACAGACCCAAAAATGAAAAGCCACAAGATGTTAAAAAGCAAATTAGCCACTCAAATGAGACATTTTCTCTTCTTGTATCATTGTAACTCTACCCAAGCATATCAACCGACCATGGAGCATATAAACAACTAATGCTTCCTTTTTAAAACAACGGTAAGAAAATTGGAAGGAAGAAATAAAGGGTGTTAAATAGTCGTCATCTATATTGTTACATTGTCAGAGGTGTTAGTTTCTGTTCTTCACAACCTAGCTTTAGCGAAATTGCAGGTATGCAGGTAAGAGAATGAACCCCCTGAAATTTCTTCCATCACTAATGTAACTACAATATTTCCAGAGCAAAAAAAAATGATTCTCAACCACATAAAAAGTATAATGCATTATGTAAGACCAGAGAGGTATAGAACGACGTAGTATCTAAATTTAAGCATCCAAACTTACTTTCTTAATAAATTTGAAAAGATGACGACGTATGTCTATCTGAAGGTCCTCCGACAAATCTCCCAATAGAGCTTCTTCATTTACACCTTGTGTTGCAGCCCAAGTAAAGCGCTCTGATCTTCTGACTCGACTGCATTATTTGATGATAAGGTTGTTAAGATTATGCTTAACCTTGAACATGTTTGGCTGATAAAATGTCCTAAGAAAGCTTTTGTGTAACATTATATACTTGAAAATTTTGACGACATTTTTAACCATTCTACAAGTTGTGTAGTATCATTATAAGAACATTAACATTATAAAGATATACTTCTTAATACTCTTTATAAAAATAATAAATAAGAACAATAAATGATTATGAACTTTATTATTATTATTATTAGAATTTCTAAGTTCCAATGTAAAGTTTATCTCTATTAACTTTTATGCAGCACAGAGCTACACCCTCACCATTCAACAAGAAAAGAAAAACAAGAGAGAAGTAACAGTTATTCTAGTTCATTTTGTTTATGAACCGAAAAGTTCTACTAGTATTTCACTATATGACTATAATTTTCATGTTCAACACATTTTGGAGATCAATAGATATTTTCACTTGAACACTACATCGTGAGACAGGTCAGGCTATCTTTTGGAGAACATTAAGGGCCACAACAACAACTTCTACAATTGAAAACACAGGTCAATAGGCATGGCCATGGCGGAAAACAAAACAGATTACGCCCAAATGGTGAGGTTTGAAATATAATTGCTTTCCCTAAACGTGACCCTGGAGGATGAGCCGTGACAGGTCTGTGCAAGGGCTCCTCCGTCCAACTCAAGTCGTGGGTTGGGGATGCCAGCTCATGGACTCTTCCCGACTAATTTGGCCGTGGTGGGGTGGTACGACATGTTTATAAACGAGTAGTGTACAGCGAGGCTACAAAATGGTCTGTTTCCGAGTCAACACCAGTCAGAAACTGTACCTTTTCACTTGGCTGACATTTACTTAAGTCAGGTAGGCGACATGCCTATGGATTAACGAGCTTTCACTGTGTTTACATCAAGTGTATTAAGACCTTAAACATTTTCAGAAAAATATTTAGTTATACAGCAACAGTTTCATCTCCGATCACTGAAAATCTCCAACTTTTTTTTCGGAACTGAGTAACAGTCTTTTTTCTCTTTTTTTTTTTTTTGACAAAGAAGCTTTACTTCAATAGGATCAAAAAGATCAAGATTACAAGATATATCTGGGAATATGGTTCGAGTCCCAAATTCCAGAACGAACTGATTCTCCCGAAGATCAAGATTACAAGATATATCTTCATGGCAGTTATGCTGGCAGTTTAATCTTCACTCTTATTCATTACTTTGGGCCTTTTCATTCAATTTTGCCGTCTCATTATTAAATATAGAAGAATTTGTCTGTTATTAAATGCATTTTATATCTTAACCATTTATTTCTGCAGGACTTCTAATTATCTATGCAGTACATGTATGTAGTAGTGAAAATATCATTTTCACTGACGAAAGAAAATGAAATGAGGCCATGTAAAAAAAGAACACTGACGAAATAAGATGAGCAAAGAGTATTGTTACACCTTTTCACCGATTCTGGCAAGCGACGATGACTCATCCATTGTTCAACATCATGACGTCGTAGTTGCATCTCCAGTTTCCTTCAAAACAAATGAAAGCCAATAATTTAAGGGGCGAGTGTATTATGTATAACAAATGTGTGAAATCGTAAAATAGTAAGTTTTCTATATAGGAATTATTATCATGCATAAGCAATGACATATTTAACTAATAAGGCTTTGTTTCTTCTTTTCCTACAGTTTCTGTGACCCGGAAGTTGAGGCTGCATCCAAATTTGCCACAACCAAAAGAATTTCACAGCAAATGCACATATTTAAAGTTTTCCACCTTATACTATAACAGGTTAATTGCAATTGAGCAAATAAATAAAATTTGCAAATTCCAAAAGAATTATTCTAAATGTTAACATACTTCCACTAAAAGAACAAAATATTTCTGTTTCAAACTAAACCTACAGTAACATTCACCTACAGTTTCGTCTTTGTATATATCCATGAAAAATCGAAATAACAAACATTCCCTTTGGTTAAATCCTAGAGATTTGATTGAAGTACTTTCAGAATGGGGAAGTGTTCGTGTTCCAAAGGAGGTAAAAAGAACTTCGGAAGTTGAGTTTTCATGCAACTCTGCTGGATTACCAATTTAGGAAAAACACGAAATAAAGTTATCTCTGAGGGAGGAAGAGTGAATCTGGATAAGATCAAGCTCGCTACTCTTACAACCGCTTCGGGGAATAGAAAGAGTTTGATACAACCTGTGTCGTGATTTTCGCAAAATGTTTTCTATTTTTTTTAACATAGAATTAATATATATAGAAAAAGAATTATGTAATAGCTTCCCGATTATGAATAAAATCATAGTACGATTTAGACCTAGCCCAATCAAAGTTTCTACTCAGATAGAATAGTAACCCTTTTACATCTTCCACCTTAGTGACATTATGGGAATAGACTCCTTGATATCATATCGTTCCTGTCCTTCCCAAGACAGCAGATGACTGCAAAAGGGGCCAGGTTCCAAACCTCCTTGCCAGTCTTCAGAGTCTGCGATTGAATGATAGCATCATCCTAGGAAGACTCCAGCTGATGCCATAAACTCATAACCACTTTGCAGTGCAACAACAGGAATAGAGCCGTAAAACCCAAACCCATAAGGCCATAACCGTTTCACTTGGAAAATTGGGGTTTTCTTTCGTTTAGGAAGTAGTACATTTTCACATATTGATATGAATGACTCTTTCTCTTGTTAAAAAGAACAAACATTCTATGAACGATACATTTCACCCAAATTTGGAGAAAAAGAGTAAGAGAAGTTCAATATTTCAGAGGTTATTTCAGTATCCACCTGAAATGAGATAATTTCAATCACCTAAATAGTATTATTTCCACAATTTTTATAATTTGTTATTATTTTCATAGTAAACATAATATTTGTCTTTCTACGGGGACAGAAATGTATAGAGAAATCGGAAGTTAGTACCTTGCTCCAAAAACAATATTAAAATAATTTGGTATGAAGAAGATGTCGTCAAGGACTTCATACCTCTTGCCAAGTGCTTGAAGAAAATTTTGCATATTTCCGATGAGTAGTGCAAAAAGAAATAGGCCAAGGCCAATGATGCCCATAGTGAAAAGTACTTCCCATACAAAAGAGCTAGGAACTTGATTTCCTGCCAGAGTACTGATTTGCTACACAAGCCAAAACACAATAGTTTAGTTCTCGTGCATATCCTTAAGCCGTAACATACACGAGCGAATAATATTCTCCAGTTAAGAATATCAAACCATGTAATCAGAAGTAATTTAATAGAGGTGCAACATAAAGAGCAAATGCTGAGACTTAAACAACAATATAGCAACAAAAAGAAGGCCTTAGAGAAATTAAGACAAGATTAAACCGAAGAATCATATATACAGTCAAATGATAGTGCATCAGATAAGGTACATTACAAGCCCAAGTTGTTGTGTCCACTCTTTTGGATTCCTCAACTACAGATGCATAGGTCGTGTGAGTTATGAAATTATGAATAAGAAGA
>BEHA01023594.1:394331-409668 GCA_002897215.1 Eschscholzia californica subsp. californica
AGGCCATGTAAAAAAAGAACACTGACGAAATAAGATGAGCAAAGAGTATTGTTGCACCTTTTCACCGATTCTGGCAAGCGACGATGACTCATCCATTGTTCAACATCATGACGTCGTAGTTGCATCTCCAGTTTCCTTCAAAACAAATGAAAGCCAATAATTTAAGGGGTGAGTGTATTATGTATAACAAATGTGTGAAATCGTAAAATTCAATCACCTAAATAGTATTATTTCCACAATTTTTATAATTTGTTATTATTTAGTAAACATAATATTTGTCTTTCTACGGGGACAGAAATGTATACAGAAATCGGAAGTTAGTACCTTGCTCCAAAAACAATATTAATATAATTTGGTATGAAGAAGATGTCGTCAAGGACTTCATACCTCTTGCCAAGTGCTTGAAGAAAATTTTGCATATTTCCTATGAGTAGTGCAAAAAGAAATAGGCCAAGGCCAATGATGCCCATAGTGAAAAGTACTTCCCATACAAAAGAGCTAGGAACTTGATTTCCTGCCAGAGTACTGATTTGCTACACAAGCCAAAACACAATAGTTTAGTTCTTGTGCATATCCTTAAGCCGTAACATAGGCGAGCGAATAATATTCTCCAGTTAAGAATATCAAACCATGTAATCAGAAGTAATTTAATAGATGTGCAACATAAAGAGCAAATGCTGAGACTTAAACAACAAAAAACAACAATATAGCAACAAAAAGAAGGCCTTAGAGAAATTAAGACAAGATTAAACCGAAGAAATATATATACAGTCAAATGATAGTGCATCAGATAAGGTACATTACAAGCCCAAGTTGTTGTGTCCACTCTTTTGGATTCCTCAACTACAGATGCATAGGTCGTGTGAGTTATGAAATTATGAATAAGAAGAAAATAAGGTGCTCCTTCAGCCTTTCGAATGAATAGAGAGTGACTTAAAATTCATTTTGATTGCCTAGGTTATATTTTTAGTTTACATCAAGGGACGTTGCTATATTCCGAACACAAATAAGGTGATTTTTCTATGACCCGAGAAGAGGTTGTACTGGCTGAGCCTGACTAAAAAAAGTTTACTAGAATCTTTATGATCTGAATACATACGTTAACGATCTGGAAGCTCATTAAATGAAAACAATAACAAAACAATGAAAAGGAATAATCGAGAAGAATAAAATAAGAGCTCGAGGAGATAAGGGCAGTTCAAAACAAGCAAATCTCTACTTCAGCTTATGGGCAGAAACAGGCTAGCAGCGGCACAAATGCTCAGCAGAAGAGGCATAATGGGGCCTCACTGGGGCCCGAGATGGAAGAAGGATATGAAAGTAACAGACACCTGCAATTGCACTGCCCAACAGCTCCAGCCATATGGGATCTCTTCTCAAACTTGATGGGCACAACTTGGGTAATGATATGTGTCATTGATCTCTAGGAATCATGCAATGGGAGGGTCTCAGACTTCCCAAAAGGGGAAAGAACTTAGGAAAATCATCTAGCTTGCCATTCTATGGGGGATTAAGAAAGACAGGAACAGGATAATCGTCGGACATAAGGAAATGCATACACATGTGACTATTTTATTTATCCAGAACAAACCACCACCTAAGGGTGTGTCCTTGTGGGCACTCTCTCTGTAGCCATCAGCTGCATAACTTTATTTGGGAACTTTGATGGATCCCAATCTCAACCTACTTGTGCCAGCTGAAGCATATCATTTATGGAAAATAGAAATTAAGTAACTTTGTTATACAGCCAAAGAAAATTATGAGCAAAGGCACAACATTTATCTTTTTTACAATGTTTAGGTAAACTAAATATTAAGGTATCAAAACTCTAAAAGAAAAACTCATATTGGTCTTTCATTAACCCATTTGTTCAAAGCTGGTGAAGTAATTGAATATATCATTTACTACTAGTGCAAAAGGGATGTAGGTGAGGATAACATTCCAACAATGGAGATAGTTACATTACTGGTTATTTAAGATTAAAAGTAACGATTACGTTTTTATTATTGTTATTGCATCAAGGCCCATTTGTGCACATTTAGGTACAAAGAGTCATTACCACAAACACCAAGAAACAATCTCACCTCGACTTTAATATGAAAACCATGAAAAAAGGAAACCTAGCTTACTAAACATATAGTGGATTTTGTACACTGATTTCACTCAGATTAGAACGATGTAGTAAATATGTACAAAAGTAAGAGTTAAATATGATAAATATATGTCATAAGTACCTGGAAACCCCAGAACAAAGAATAGATATATCTATCAATGTTACTACGACTAGTCGTAATTCCAACAGCTTCTTTGTAGATCCCATATTTAAAGTTAGCATCTTTGTCGAAGCAGTTGATGGCATCTAAATTACTTTTCCAGCTTGTCCAGCTTGACCAAGTCTCGTTTTTCTTGAACCTATCAATATTTTTGCCATTGTTTCCACAATCCAAAAATTCCTTACAATAATATGTTTGAGAATAACAAGCTTTTCTAAGACATTGGTTAACCCTCTGCCGAAAAGTTCAGAAAGGTTCAGTTAGAATGTGAAAATCTCTGCATAAATATAGTATAAGAGAAAATTGAAATGGACGATCAATACGATAATATCACAAATATTACCCAAAATATAAATATAAGGTTAGGGCAAACCCCATTATATACACTAGATGATAAAAACAAAGATCAAGAAAGTATCTAGACATTGATATGGATTCCATATCGGATGGATTTTTTCCTATGAGGGTTTCGAAATTGCTGTGGTCTACTCATTATTCATGAAACGTTTTTTTATATGAGATGAAATATCTAATTATTTATGAGATGAAATATCTAATCATATTACTAACATTACAACATGGGCTTCATAAGATCTATCTGAGAACATCAAGAGCTATAAATAACAGTTTGATTTGCACTTCATTCTATTAGTCTAAGCCAACATAATATCTATAATGTTGTCAGACAACCCATGCACTCTTCCTGTACTAAACTAGTTGTGGTTAACTATTTTACTAACCTGTTCGGATGAGCAGAAGAAGCACATTAAGGTTGATCGACACTTATTCGTTAAAATATTTTATTATGGGAAACATTTAAACGTTATTATACTTTCAGCTTTTTACCCAGCTTTAACATAATTACAGCAGTTGAGAACTGAGAAAAGTGACATTCACTACAACTAGTCGGTTACCATGTACATTTAAACTTTAAAGCATCTCAAGAATCCCACTAGGATTGGGGTAGGCAAAACTCTAATATTCTATTACAGTAGGCGCACACACGTGATAGGCCCCAACGACCTTACATGAGCGGGGCATCTAGAGAATTACCCATGTAATGAAGGCCTACGGCATAATCGCTTGCTGCCAATTCTGAGTTGGATGCCAAGAAACTAAACAACAGCATGCAAAACACATTCTAACAGAGAATGAAATAAAATTCGACACACAACTGACCTGCAAACCAAAAAGGTACCAACACGATCCAACAACATGCCCAGCCAGTACAAACATGAGAAGGTTGATAATAAAGTTTGACCATGCTGTCTCAAATATGAAGCCACTTGGAGAATTACCAGCGAGCAACGGGAAACACCGGAAAATCCTTGGTACATATTGAAGAAGAATTGCGGCCCGTAAGAGATTTTTTGCATAATTTGCTGCAGATCTTCCAATATACTTAGGTATAACAAACAAAATCATAATCTGCACGAGAAATAAATATGAAAAATGATAAGAGATGACAAGCAGACAAATTCAACACCAATTGAGGATATACTCCATTTTATTTAGACGGACATTCTCATAAAGTGTACTAATGAAGAATAACATAATAATGGATTTCTTATTACGCATATATGGCAAAGTTGAAACCTTAACCACCAATCAAAAATAGAACGACATATAGAAAACTTAAGATAAAAAACTCAAATTATTACAGATAAAGAAAAAAGTACCTGAGGAAGCGGCAGTACAACAAATAAATCGAGTAAAAAATATCCTCTAAGGTAATTCAAAGCAATTTTCTTTGGGTGATCAACCAAATCTCCAGCACCGACAACTGTAGACTCAGGAGCAACATAGGCCAGCCTAAACTGCGACGTCCAAATTGTTACTTGTTAGTATAGTTAATGTCTACAAGCCCGAGAATCTAGTTCAAGTAAGTAAGTAACATTAAAAAGCATAATGAAATGAATTTTGTAATGCAATTGTAGCAGAGAATATTAAAATAAATTAAATAGAATCCACAATTCTTCTAATAAAACTAGTGTTAACGAAGTGAGATCCTTCCCCTGGAACTTGCCCCAACATGTGAAATGGGTCAGGAATCAAGTGAAAGAATATGTGATTAGTTTAACAAAGTAAGATATGATGTAAATACTCCAATGAAACTCACAAAAAATTTAACGGAAGATATAGTAGCTTACCTGAATAATCATGTGCACAAGGTATATAAAGTCAGTGAAGCTTCTTACAGCTGCAATTGTTATTGCCATGCGCCGATCAAGCATTATACATTTATTTTCCTGTTATAATAAAAAAATGAAATTAATACTTTTACATAAAGAAAATAATGCACAAAAGCAAGAATAGTACGCAGTTAGCATATAGCATTACGTAATAAAGGTAAAAGGAATATCTCATAATATTGAAGGTTTAAAACATAGAGAGTACTAATACCGTTACACACTCACACAAGTAACTAACATAAAGGTTTTCCCCTCTGACGAATCCTACAACCAAGCAGAAGTAATTGTAAAAAAAGGTTAACAAATTGTACCTCATCTGCGGACAGCAACAAGAAAAACAGAGGGTCTACAAAGATAGCTGCTAAACAAGCTAAGACAAAAAATTTGTTCCACCGTTGAATAGCTCTATTATGGGGGTTCACGACACCATGAATATATGAATACAGGAAAGATTTCGCTCCCCAGCCTTTGTGATCTGGAACAGTCTGCAACTGCAAATGAAAATGCTTAGGAAGAAAATCTCAATATTACACGAAAGGCCATTCAGTTAAATGTGATGATAAATTGATCAGGAGGAAGAATAAGATTAAAATAAAAAAATACGAGGATGACTCGTTAAAAAGAAATACAAGGATATACAATGTTTATGTCTTTGCAAGTTGCAACATGTAGTCTCTGCTTTAGTATCCTGGGAATTTGAAACCCCATTTACGTTGAGTGATGCTATCACAAGTACCACTTTCTAGTTAGCCCCGTATGCATACAGGATGTGAAACTTTCTAGTTTTTAACATAGTTGTACGTAATTTTGTAAAGTTCCAGCATGCTAAAAAATAGTTGTTCCATCTAATAGCACTTAAATAAACACCATAAAGGCATAAATGAGATGTAGCCACGTAGGGAGTTGAACAAGTCCGAGATACCAATAGTAGCCCTATTGATCAAGTGTAGGAGTTAAACATATAACTCATGTAAAAAGAGAATCACAAATCTTCCAAATTAAATTAAACATCTCATAGGATAAATAACCATTACTTTTCACAGGAAAAGAACCAAAAGAAATGAAATGTTTCTGGTGAAGTTACTTCGTCTCCTTACTTTACGTAGGTAATACTTGAGATCTGAGAGTTAAAACTGGCGAACTTAATGAACCTAAAAAGGATACTGTTGAAAATTGGTAATGGTATAAAAGGACACTGTGCAAATGCAACCTTTTTAGAGATACCTTCATCACTACTTTGTTTAAGCTTCTCAACTTGAGTACCAAATACTAATTCACTTAATCTTTATTTATCCTAGTTCCTAGCATGTCAATGGTCGCTCATGGTCAAGATTGTCTCTGATGGAACAAGTCCACAAATGAATCAAGTACTGGCACATCCTCAGATTTCAATAGTTGCAGTTTACCAACGAACCAGCCAAATTCCACTTGTTTTGCCCATGCTTACAATCTCAACTAGTATAAAATGCACATGAATACATGATCACCCTTCATTATGCAACAAGTAGCCAAAGAGTGAACTAATAGTACTTTAGTCATTATGATTTTTGTTATAATAATATTATAGAACCCAAAGGAATGAATCAAGAGCATTATATAAGTACAAAAAATAGTGCGGGAAGAGAGATACCCTTTTGTCAGACTCATATTTTGAGTTTTTTTGCTGTTTGGCTTTGTGATTATTATATGTTGGGCATACTGTACAGTAAGGATCATTGCACATTCCCAATTGCCCAGACCGCCATAAATGTTCGTTTGCACCAGAACCATCGTTAATTGAGGACTCCCTTTTACCTGGGCTATCACCTGACAGATATTCTAATGCCAAGATAGAGGAGGAATTTGGGACGTTCATGTTTAAGATACTGTCATCAGGCTTTCGCTTAGAGTGTAAAGGGCCACTAGCATGTATTGGTAGAGTTCGTTTTTCATTTGTCAATGGACCAGTATAAGATACAAGGTCACTTTCTCTTCCGAATGAAATTGAGTAAGGTAACATAGCTAGCGATGCACTTCGAGTCCGTGTCGTGAACTGTGGTGGTCGTGGTTCAATCTTCCTATGTCTGTCATGTTGGGTAAACTGACCATCCAACAGCATGGGTGTGTCATCGTTCTCAGAACTATTCATTTTGTGCATACCAAAATACTGCAAGTAAAGAAAAAAAACATGATCTAAGCCTAAGATGTTTATAAGAAATGGAGATTGCTATAATGCAGGATTGTAATCTAAGACTTACCAGTCAAACTATAAGCATCAAGGTAAAATAAAATAGAGAGAGGTTCTAGAAAAGAATATCCAAATCAACCATCCACCTAGCTAAGGGGACTTTTATCCATTCGGGTTTGAAGATGAAAGAAAAAGAAATTGTTCCAATAGGAACTACTAAATTGGGATAGTTTAGAATCAAAAACTATTTCATCAAAGTAAGAATCAGAGATGATAACTTTCATTAGTCAAAACTAAAATTTATTAAAAAATGAAACAATAATGCAAAAAAAAAAAATGAAACAAACCCACAAGAAGTGATCCACAATTATGAGTCTATTTAGTTCTAGGGCAGGTGAGGAGTATGAGGTAGGAATCTATCAAGTAGTTATAAATAATCAAGAATTCAGGAGTCAGGACTGTTAATTTCAAACCTCAGTACATTTTGTTCAGCAGAGGTTTTTCAAAGCAGAGTCCACGCAAAGAAAATCAAGGTTTCTGTGTGAAGTAGAGAGAGAGAGAGATTTGAAGGTGGTGAAGAGGGAGAAAATGAAGAATTGTGTCTGAAAGTAGAGAGAGAGAGATGAAGATATTGAAGGTGTGAAGAAGTAGAGAGAGAGGGAGACAAGGGGTTGGGTTCTTTCAGTGAAGGAAGGAAGGAAGTAGAAAATAGTATCAAGAAGTCTACGCACAGTCGTCTTTCGTGGTTTGTTATACTACTATGAAGTCGGACAAGATATGTGACGGGTTTAAAACGTTTAGTTGTCTGATGTATAAAAAAGAAAAAAAAAAGTTGTTTAAAGTAACACGTGGCGTTTAAAAGATGAAGGTTGTGGTATTACTTTTTACCTCTCTGTGGTGTGTATAACCATTGGGGATCAAAAATTTGAGGCCGCCTTTGTCTTTGAGTCTTCACTCTTGACTCATGTTCATTTTCTCTTAGGGTACGTTTGATACGTGTGAAAATATTTAGTGTGAATATCAATTTTTTTTTTTCTCGTGTGGAAGAAAACCAAAATTTTCTTATCACAATTCAATTTTTCGTGATCTTCGTGGTTGTCGTATTACTTTTTACGTCCCTGTGGTGTGTAAGACATTTTCTCCCAACTTCCCTTTTGTTTTCCTTAAAACTATTTTTTGCAGAAAGTACTTACGAGACCTTCGATTTCCGGCAGGCTCTCCTTCACATTTGAAGGAAAGTCCTCATATTTTAATATTAATTTAGTTTTTCTTTTGTTTCTTACATCTTTCTTCGTCTTATAGTGATGAGGGAGGGGAAAGAGGTAGTTGGTATGATGGTTGTTTTTCGATCTTTAGGGGGTTCTTTTTATTCCATTTCACGAAATTGAAGATGTCTTACGGAAAGGAAAGAGAGATGGGCATCATACAACAACCTTGATTGATTTTTAAACGAAGATTCGTCTCCACTTGGTTCATCCTTCTTAGTTTAGTATAATAACGTTCACGATCTTTAGGGTCTTGTCATTTGTGATCTTTAGGATCTTTTTATTTGTGACCTTAGGGTCTTTTATTTTTGTAATATTCTACTACTTTCCCTTCATGTTGTCTTTACTTTTGTAAGTTTCATGTTGTAATTTACTTTAGTAAATCCATGTTGTATTCAAAAGAGTCAAAAGTCTCAAACCATATAATGTATAAAAACTCAATTTTTCGTGTTTGACACAGCGTGAGAAAATGTGGGAGGAACATCTAAGGGCGCCCAACATTATTGTTGTTGGCTCTTTTTAAAAACTCAAAAGTAGGTGCCAATGGTAGACTAGCAAGTTCTTCATCATCTCTGTCGTCTTTTTCTCGTCCCTGTCTCTGGCATCTTTCTTCCTCTCTCGATAAGAATTTGATAACAGGGTCAAGCAAATTCTATTGGAAAAAGTGAGATTCAACAAAAACTCTATCAGAAACTTACAATTTTACAGTCTATTATGGTTTTCAATGTTAGGGTTTAAGGATTAAAGATTGGGAAAAAAATCAATGGCTTTTAATGTTAGGGTTTAATTAGATTCAAGTTTACAGTGTACAAAGGATGAAGATTGGGAAGTTATACAGTGTATTATGGCTTTTTATGTTGAGGCTCAAGTGAGACTTAAGAAAAAAGCGATATGTTTTGAATAAATTGCATTATTAGATTCAAATTCATAATATATGATGATTAGGGAAGATTTGAAGATTGGGAAAAACATTAAGAAAAAAAAAAACAGAATCCAATGAGAGGCTTAAAGGTTAGATATTCAATTAATTTCATGTAGTCTCCTGAAGGAGATGTCCTTCGACCAAAGATGCAATGCCAACAATTTGTCGGATAGGACAATTGATGAAGAAGATCATCAAGTCCGGATAATTTAGAGGTTGTAGTGTTTAGCTAGAAACTACGAGCGTCGAATCATAAAGCTATTCGCGACTAACCTTGTCTGGGTCCTACAACGGGTTACACCAAAGAGTGTCAACTTGATCGAAGATATGACTAAAGGGATGAGACATATAACCATGGATAAGACCCATAGATATGTCCAAAAGGCCTAAAAGAAGTTTAAGCAAAGATAGTACAAAAAACCCAAAGAAGGGAATTTGGGCCGGGCACCTAAGGAAAAAATTTAGGCCCAAAAGGGGACCGGCCATGCTTGGTCGTGTGCCCCTATAGGGGTCGGCCAGATCTGCCCAAGATGGGCATGATGTGATCGGCCAAGAGAGAGGGAATGAGAAAATAGCAACTAGTTGTTATTTTCGACTATTTTTTAAATCTTATTCAAAAGGGCCTTTTGGGAACCCTAATTATGGTTTTACTCTAACTTAGGGTTCTATATAATGCCTCTTGAGACTTGAATAAGGTGTGGACATTAGATGTCTGAGATTCCGCTACCAACACTAGGAGACACCATAACCCCAACAGTGGCGTCAGAGCCTCTTGCACGTAGCTAATTTTTGTTAAGTTTCGGACTAATCTATGTTTGTTTAGATAGATAGTTGTGTCTAAACGTATTTTAGGATCAATTTGATTAAGTTTTGAATATGATTTAATGTTATTCAAGTTGATTTCAAAGTTGATGAGTGAAAAGTTTCAAAAGGTTCAATTTTGATTGATTTCGATTTTGAAAAGTTTTTTAAAGATTGTGATTTTCAAAATTTTAGAACTTGTTTGAAAATCAAGATTTAATATTTTAGAAGTATTCAAATATTCAACAAGTTTGGAAGCCAAAGAAAAAAAAAATTTGGAAGTTCCAAAATTTTAGAATTTGCCAAAAGTTATGGTCGGACGCGTCTCGGTCTGCTGACCGAGACGGTAGCGTCTCGGGTTTAAGGGTGCGTCTAGGACGCGCCCCAGGTAAACCCGAGTGTGTCTTGGATTTAGTCCATGACGCAATGGGACTTCACCATACGCGTCTAGGACGCGTCTGGGACAGCCTAGGACGTATCGATCTTGCCCGAGACGTCCAAGAAGGCTCGCCCTTGGCCTAGACACGCCTAGGACGTGTTGGACCACAGACTAGGGTTTTAGCCTAGGGTCAGGACGTGTCAAAGCCCAGACCGAGACTCAGATGCGTCTGGCATATGCCTATACGCGTCTGATCTCGATCAGACCGTGCTTAGGCACGACCCAAGTTGTTGGCCTTCAGCCGAATCACGCTGGACCGGACCTATGAACTACCTAGGCCATTGGCCCTGGCAAACCTATTGGCCCTTGAGTTTTGGGCCTTGACCAAGGCTTGTCCCGGACCATTCCGAGTTCGGCCTAGGGCCGCGGGTCGAGATTTTTCGTGCCTTGAGCCGAGTGGGAGTTTTTCCGATGAAAGTTTGATTTTTCTCCCGGTTCCACTCAAATTTTACCGAAATTGTTCCGACCCACCCGAAGGCCCAAAATGGTTTTTTCTTAAATTTGATTTCGGAAATCATTAAAAGTCAAACCAGTTTTTTTGAAATTCATCCGGACCCTCCGAAGGCCTAAACAGAGTTTTTTTTTAAATTGATTTTCGAAATCATTAAAGATAAATTGATTCGGCTATAGATTGGGTCATACTCTCCCCGAGCTAGAGCCAATCTGCGAGTGACTTTGGCCGAGATGTCACTTGTACTCCGGTGATAGGGTGGATCGTGTCTTTACCAGTCCGAGGTAGTTGTACCCAAAAATTACTTGTACATGGGTCAAGTTCAAGCTATAATATCCACCAAACAGAACTCAAAAAAGAATGGAAGAACAACTAGTAGTAGTTGTACCCAAAAATGTTGTAATTGGTTTCAAAAATCTCTATTTTATAATTGTTTCTCACAAAAATCTGATCTTGAATCTTTTAGTGGAGTTGGTATCCATTTCTTAGACATGGGTTTCGAAGAAAAGATGAAATCTTAGAAGATTTTGCTAGAGAATAATTGAAATCTAGAATAGAAGTAGAAGAAAATTGAAGAAGAAGGAGAAGCAATCAAAGAAAAAAAAATCGAGGAAGAAATTCAACCATGTTAAATCAATTTCCAGATTCTTCTTCAACAACTAACCAAGATTCAGAGCAAAAAAACAGAGCCCAAGTTGACAATGAAGAAGAGCAAAAAGAAAAATCTGGATTTCATAGTGAAAATTTGAATATTGGAAGCATCACTTATTCCAAAAGAAGAAGAAGAAGATACTACAAGGTGTGAAGTTTATGGTTGAGAGGAAGAAGATACTTAAGAAATAGGTGGTTGCGAAGCTCTAAGTGGTATTTTGGTTGGGGGTGTAGTCCTAATATAACTAAATAAATGGGGGTCATATACTAAAAATTAGAACGGGGGTATTTTGGTCAGTAGACGAGCATGTGATTCGCACGACCACTACTTCACGACTATTTGAACGGAAAATGAGCTTTGGGGGTTAACGCCTAAACGAAAATGTTTTTAGGTGTGCCCCCTAATATGGCTAAATAAATGGGGGTCTTGGCCTAAAAACCCTTTTTTTTATATTAATCGCCATATTCTAGAGGCTACAAGTCTCTGTTGAAATACGGGAGTGCTACATGTACAAAGTCCTTAACAAAATTCTTGATTTAATGACTCATTTTCACTAAAAGACAAAAATTGATCAAAGTTTTTTAAAATTTGACTTATGATTTTGTCTAGAATCTTATCAAAGATTCTTTGCACATTTAGCAATTCCCGTTGAAATATGAGCGGTACGATAAAGTAGCGCATCAAAAAATTATGTGTTTTGGAGGATCCAAATTTCTCTTACCACGTGGCCCAAACCGATAATCTTGAAATATAGCCGTTAGGCAAATAGTCCACAAGATTCGAGGAACCCATTTTAAAAATTTTACCGTTGTACAAAAATCATTCTCTCCTTTTTTTTTTTTTTGCTCTTTTCATTGATTGATTGATTGATAATATTCCATCCCTCTCTCTCTCTCTCTCTAACCCAAAGAAACTCAAATGGCGATAGACGAATTTCAGAGTCCCCAAAACCCTAAACGCATACCCAAAGGATCAGTCTCAGTTGAAAATGGCGAAACCAGAGAGATCCTTATCAGTCCTGGATTCAGATCTGTTGCTGCCATGGCTGGTTGGGATGAAGAAGCCCTTTTATGTGCAACCCTAATCGTTGAAGATACACCAGAAAGAGAATCAGTACACAAGAAACGAGTCAATTTGCAGTTAAGAACCCCACCAACGAATTCAAGAAGGTAAAATTCAACATTATTTTCTCTACTTTGAATCCTTTTCTGGGTTCCCTTCTTTTCAAAAATTACTCTGGTTGATAATTTGAATTCACAGAAAACGCAGAAATCAGAGGGTTACTCCTGCTTCAAACCCTATTGTTGTTCTTAACCTAGATGATGAAGATGATGATGATAAAGGTATTGATTTCTCCAATTTAAATGAAGATCTGTTAGTTTTAATGGGTTTTAGAAAATGGGTTCTTGTTGAAATCTGATATTATGATGTTAATAATCAAACAGAAAAGGAATCAAAGAAAACAGAGCCAATAATTGAAGCTATAAAAGAAAAGAAGATTGAAGAACAAGCTATAGAAAAAGGAAAAACTTCACCTGAACAACAAAACTCTAGCCTTCCTTGTATGGATAAATTGAGAGAAGAACTCTCTTGTGCTGTAAGGAATTAAGAATCTTGTCATCAATGTTCTTACTTTAAATCAAAACAAATTAGGGTTTTGATTCTAATTTGATTTGATTTTATATTTGCAGATCTGTTTGGAGATTTGTTTTGAACCTAGTACTACTCCTTGTGGCCATAGGTGAAAATTGATTTCAAACTCAATCATCCCCTTTTTGAAGTTAATTCAGTATTCGGAGGTTTTTAGGTTGATGGATCTAAAAGGTTTGATTTTTAATTGCAGTTTTTGCAAGAAATGCTTGAAATCTGCCGCGGATAAATGCGGTAAGCGATGCCCAAAATGCAGACAACTAATTGGGTATGTGAAACACAGATTCTAGTCATTCTATAGATCTTGTTGTTCTTGATATGGGATTGTTTTGTTATATCTTTGAACTTTAAATTGTTCTAAACTTGCAGAAACGGGAGATCTTGCACGGTTAACACCATCTTATGGAACACAATTCAACTTTTATTTCCACAAGAAGTTGAATCAAGGAAGGCTGCTTCTGTAGCTGCTGGGTCTATTACTAAGAACAGTAGAGAAGCTTCGAGTCGAAGTTCAACAATGGAAAACCATAATGTCCGAACTCGACAATCCTCCTGGAACCAGGCCTCTTTCTCCATAGACAGAACTGACAGAATGGTGGGCTCAAGCAGGAGCAGAAGAGCTACCCCAAGTCAGGCTCAGGATGCTGCTTTGGTGAGCTCAAACTGGAGCAGAAGAGCTACCCCAAGTCTGGCCGAGGATGCTGCTTGGGCGAGCTCAAGCTGGAGCAGAAGAGCTACCCCAAATCAGGCTGAGGATGCTGCTTTAGCTTTTAGATTACAAAGAGAGGAGTTCATGGAAGCTTTTAGGGGAACAGAAGAGAGCGCACCAGCACCTCGAATTTCATCTGCCCGAGCAAATATAAGAGCCATGGCTTCAAGAGCTATAAACCATCGGACTAGAGGTGGACCAATGTAGATTTTGCTTGGTTTTGAAGTTTTTTTTGTAGTTGAAGATTTCTAGTTGTTCTATGTTACTTGTTGAGCAACCAAGGTTGTTCTTTTTTAATACACTACGATTATACATGTTTTCGGGGGGCTATTGTAGGTACGGTGACATTCTCCGCGTGTCATTTGTCTTTCGTGGAAGAGTCGATTTTTCTCACTAGGAAAAAAATTGCCCTTTTTATTCATCAACATGTGAACTTAACATTATGTTGTTAAGTTTTTTGTCATCGCTTTACAATAATGTTAGCTGATGAAGCTAGAAACTTGATCACTTGTCACAACAGCTCTGCACATCGTATAAGTTGACAGGAAGGAGGGGAATGTCGATTTTGGAGTACCCCAAAAACTACCTGTAAAATAAATAAATAAAACGAGGGGTGCTTCGAGATCCCCTCTCTAGTGTGTTAAACAATTAGGTGTTCTTGAACGACTCGAGACCGTTTCAGAGATTGAGGAGAAGTAAAGTGTACCTTTGAAGTGATAATTGATTCTTCTTTTGTATAGACTCTTGAGTTGGCCATATAAAAAAGAATGAGATGTTATAAGAAAGTCGGTTTTCTTTCTCGGTAAGTCTCGAGGCATACGATATCTTCTTTTCGTCTCGGATTTATCCTCGAAAATTTTTTCCACTATGATAAGGATTGTTGTTGTATTATCTTGATTTGGATTTATTCCTGTAAAAGGGTTTATTTTTCCAGCCCAAGGAAAGTAAGTCGAAATTCACGTCCAAAGTTATTTGGTCGTGCCTTTTATCACATGGTTGTCGGTCAAGAGACTCACGACACCTATGGTAACTCCATGGACCTCATTAGCTATTCAAGTGTGGTTTTGTGGTAGTCATCGCTAACAACCAAAAGGAGAGGGCCTCTTGAAGTGACCTTTCACTATTTTGTATGCTTGTTGAATTTTGCTTTTGTGGATGGGTAGTAGGAGCATATGTCCCCACATTTCCATGCCAAGGGACGTCAAGAGAAAGCATCCTCTAACGACTTTTTGATAACAAATTACTTCGTTTTTATTTCAACAAAATAAAGGTACTTTGTTTCTAATTTATTATTTCGAATAATACCGTCAGAAACACATTGATAGTTTACTGACATAAAACTCAATCTCGTTGCAAAATTTTCACGTATTATTTTCACCTAGTCATAAAGGTATTTGAGAAATGCAAGGGAATCATTAATTTATGCATTGCACAAGTTTAGAGTGTGTAGTATCATTGAAGTAGTGAGGAGGGCACAAGCCTAAATGTGGCCTCCCTTTGTGATTACACTAAACCTAAGGGGGGTAGTGGATCGAGACTTTCACAGACTTTCATAGACAAATTGTCCCGTAGACATTTCAAGACATTTCGGATGACTTATTATAGACAACATGTGTTCATAGACATTTTCAAGACATTGAGAGTTTGTAGACAAAATGTCTTTATAGACATTTCAAGACATTTGATCCATAAACAAAATGTCCTGGGGACATTTTAAGATCTTGAGTCCATTGACAAAATGTGTAATGCATATTATATTTGTGCTAATCAAAAATATATTTTTCGACTTTTGTAGACATCTGTGAATATTTGTGGA
>BEHA01023594.1:440204-450825 GCA_002897215.1 Eschscholzia californica subsp. californica
TGCAAATTTCTGAACGTTATACTGAGCAAGTTAGTCTTTATTCATTGTTATTATAGTTTGTCTGATTTTTATTCCGTTCGAGAATTTTTATTCCATTTAATATTATGGTTTAGTTGTTTTGATAAAAACAACTAAACCATAAGTCCAACTCTTAATTGTTGATTTTCAGTCGCGAATGTGGTAGTTTATTATCACGAAGGTTCTTCCCGAGCTCAGGTGGAACGCCATTTTGGGTAAATCCAGTTCTTAGTGCAGGCTTCTTACGGATAACTAATAGGTAATTTGATTTTTTTTTCTTTCTTTTATTGATCTGTGACAGATATCAATATATTTACCTATTCGTATACGACTACTGGTCATATATTAATTTTAATCTTATTTGTTTATCTCCAATTTCAGTTTAATCGCTTGAGTCCATGCCTATTTTTTTCATTTCTCTATTACGATTATATCTCTGTTCTACAATTTGTGGTTTTAGATGAGTTATGAAGCAAAGAAAAGAAGGATCTTCTTCTATTCCTAATAATCGGAAATACTTGCTGAAGCGTTCATCATCTTTGTGTTCATCATCTTTGTGACATTAGACAATTTGTGGTTTTAGATGGAAATACTTTAGTAAGATCTTGAAATCTGACTCCAGTTATTCATCTCTTTATGCATCTGCAATGAAAAGTCTTACACCGGTATGTTCCTAATTTCCTATATCATATATTTTACCTTCATTTCTTGTCCGGCATAACTATTTTGAGTGCTAGCTTGTGCTTTTGTCTAATGTCACTCTCTGGTTTGGTTTATAGGGATGTTGTCAACTGCAATGCTAGCTTGTGCTTTTCATTGTTCCAGTTCATGATGTGTAGTACTTAACAAAATTGTTGCTTCTCACTCTTAATCATGTCTTGTTTCCGAATTCTAATGCAGCTAGAAGTTGTGAGAAACTTTAGTTGAAAGTCTCGAAAATAGGGATCAGTTGATAGGGGCTTCTTGTATACTTTTTTGTATATCTTATGGTTCCAATGTTATACACTTTTTTCCTTATCAAAATTCTCTTAAAATTGATTCTTTAAGACCCTAAAAGTTTATCAAATTGTATTTTTGGTGCAGCTGATAAATTTCAGTGCCAAAATTTCGAAGCTCGTGTTTGTTAAGCATGAAAGAATTTCCTATAGGAAATATACATCACCTCCAGTTGTTGATTTTTCGTTTGTACATATTTTTAGATTACATCTTACTGCTTATACGCTGCTTTTGAATTTTATAAGCGTATTTCTTCTTCTTTAGTTGTATCTTTGTTTCTTTTATCAATTTATTCTTTTGAAAGCTTGAAGTTATTTTTCAATGAAGCTACATTATACATGAAAATAGTTGAAGCTATATTCTCATGGATTCTTGATTTTTCGTCATTTAACTTAGAGAGGCTCAAACTATCCTTTTTATGACCGTCAAGTTTTCACGATCGTCTATTTTTTTTTCCAGTTTCAGCCCTTTATTGCCTTAATTGAACCTTTCCCCGGTGCTAAGTATGTATACTAAATGTCTCTCTGAAGTACTTGGGGTTTGAAATATGCAAACACAGTGAATTTTAGTATTTGTATATGTTGTTTAATTTCTACAAGTTATGAGACATTTATTTGATGGGTATAATCTTGAATTAAACAAATAACTGAGATGACTTCTATGTGTTTGTGAAAATGTCTCAATGGAAATAACACTAATATGTTTTTCGGTATTATGAACGCAGTGTTGTCTTGACCCATATAACTACTTATTCACAGATTCAAGGATCTTAGTGAAGTAAAAGTTCAATTTCTGCTTAAATTTCTACTCAAATTCTCCCAGTAGAAGAGAGGTATTAAGTGCTTCAAACTTTTGTGTATTTCACTTCATTTTGATAATAAGTTCTTATATCTCATATCATAACTTCAATTGAACTTTATGTTTTTGTTCTTACATTTATAGATTAGTTTATCTTACTCGATCAATTTTGACTATCATCGACATTTTCTCTTCATTTTGATAATTAATCTTCACTAATGTACCTACAACCTCTAAACCATCCTTCATTAATTGTAACGAGAGAATGTACCCGTAAATTAAGTTGATAGATCTATTGCATTTATAGATTAACGTACATAACTTGATTAGTTTTCATTATCTTTGACATTGTTGATATGAATTATGTTAACAAGTATAGTTGGTTGTGGTGTTATTTGGTCAAGCGTATTATCTTAATATAACTTCTTGCCTATGTGCATATACAGTCTAAGATCTTGGGTAGAAGATGTATTTAATAGTTCCTAGATTTGTTGCCTTCCTTGCCTATGAGACGCCTCACCTAGACTCCAAATATCCAAATTATACAAGTTGGAGTAACTAATATTCAAATATTAATGCATTTAAACATGGCTTGAAAGTATTCGCAGAAACTTTACCAAACTAATATAAATTGATTTACTAATTAGAGGTCCAACTTATAGCTTAACCCAAGATTTTTAGTTAGACCAATTCTTAGTTGATGTTTAACATGATCATGTGTAATATTGGTACATCTTTTCGGTCAATATTTGCAGAAATCCTTCTTGCCTTTTACTATTCAAGTATTTTACCACATTTGGAAACCATTCCGGAGCAACATATGAAATTCGAATCAACTCAATTATGTAATTTCGTACTGAAATATGTTTGGACTTGAATTGATAATTTCACGAAATTCATTCGATCCAGATCATATAGTATATGCAATTTGTTGCTGTATAGGGTTCAAGTTTGTAATCTTATGAGAAACTATTTTATTGTTCTTGGTGACCTGTTATTGATTTTCATACTACTCTATGTTACCTAGGTTTCGAGTCAAATAATTACTTGTCATGATCAAGTTTGTGATATTAGGCTTCGTAATAAGCAATAAACATCTCATCTGACTTCGCTACTAATTATCCGAAATTAGATTATCGATGATTTGATGTCTTAGTTTACGTATGCCAATCATATTTGACCAAATTATTTGATTTGATGTATTTTGCAGTGAGTACTCTATGTAGCAGCATAATGATGCAGCTGCAACGGAGTTCCTACGTGTGAGCAGTGAACACCACAATTACAAGAATCTCTTGAAAAATCTAATTATTCAGGTCATTGAAGTTGTATTACTCTAAATAAATAGTCGTTTTATGTTCTTTGGAGTTTCCCACTTCAAAATTAAAGAAGTTATAAAAAGAGCAGAGAATGTATGAAAAATAAGATACAGATTCATGAAATTAAAGATCCGCATGAAACGAAAATAAAAAGAAAAAAATTAAAATGTCATTTTAAGGCATGGAATAGTAAATTTGAATTGTTCTAGAGAAATGTTTGTATTCTGGTTACTGTGGCTTTTGAAGTTCTCCAATTTCAAGTTTTCATTCCTGAGAACAAGGATTTTTGTTGATTAGGTTGAAATGGTATTCGATTAATATCATTTGTTGAAAGAGCAATGTAGTCCATTTCTTTATCAGACAAATGAAACTAATATTGGTTGGTTCTGTTCAGAGCTTATTTTGACTTTAAGAGCATGAAGTCAATCAGAGATTTGTGAAATCTATTCCGCATTTAGCTAAACATGAATATGCAGAGATATTAACGTTGTAACAAATTATACAATTGAATGGAACCAGTGGTCTTCGTAGACTTTTAAATCTCTATAATTATCCTTTGTTAACCTTTTTATTTCATAGTTGTTAATCTACTATATAAGTTTTGTCTACTCTTTCCAACCAATCCAAATTTATATCTGTACGAAATTCTTTATATTTATATCTGATTTCCAGTGCCGGAGGCACGGGTTATGCCTAGTAATTTTTACAAATAAAGTGATTAGAGTTTCATGATGATGAATTGGTTTTATTGAAAGTATCTTCCGAAAATTAAATGGGTCATTATATTAAATTCCGAGTTACAAGAAAAGAAATTAGGTTGATTAATTACTCGTTTCCAAAAGTGAATTTATGTGGTGAATTCTAAATCCTAGACTTTTCTCCTCTTGATTTCTTCTGATCTAGTTTATCATTTATTTTCTTATAATCAAAATAAATTTCCACAAACTGTGCTAATTTGTAGATTTAAAATTGATTGAACTTGTCTTCTTAGATCGACCGCGGTCTTCCCGAGTATTATTACTTGACCATGTATACTTGTGGGTGTAATCCTTTTAGGTCTAGCAGTTTGGACGTAGGAATCTTGACAAAATCTCCCATCATTAATTGAATAATGTACAAATAAAATTAAGTTCTACCAAACATATTTCTACCTAACCAAATGACATAGTTAGGTATTGCGATTACTTAAAATCACATTGTGAGATTTCTATTCCCTGAAATCTCATTCTTTTTCAGCATGCCAAACATTGCCTCAAATGTACACAAGCTTGTTGAACCTTAAACTTCTTTTAGTTTAGGGTGGATTAAACACCCACTACGTAACTCAAATAGATTTATGACACCATAATTCCAAAAAGGCAACATATTCAACAAAATGTTGGAAAGATACTAGATTAGAAAATTTATAGTAAAAAAAAGAAAGCAAAGGAAAATCATAACCAACAACAGACAAAAATCAGCTTCATATTATAGAATGTTAGAGCATCTCAAAGGCAATTCTAGATCTTAGAAACTCAGAGTGCCACATAAAATATTTAGAGTTTTTTCTTTGAAAAGTATATTCAATATAAAACTCAGTTCAGATTTCCAAGATGGCGATAGTTAAATAGAATATCTAGACTGTCTTCTTGAGATATCTCTAGTTGTCTAACTAATATATATTTGAATTTAAACAAATAGAAATTACAAAAACTCTAAATGAACCGCCCAAAGAAACCGTCACCCAAACCGCCTGAGAGAGAATCTCTTGTTTCTCTCTCCTCACGTGTGAAGTCACGTGAGGAGAGAGAAATAAGGGTTTCTCTCTTAAGCGATTTGGGTGACAGTTTTTTGGGCGGTTCATTTAGCCTTACTGTAGAAATTATGTTTCATATATCTTTAAAATAATTACGCACGAAAATAATTGTATCGCATAAGAAAACAAAGCAACTTTAGTATTTTGAATTGGAGACACACACAAGAATAGAAGATCTCTCTTTACACCACTAAGGACTCAAAATCTCAATTGAGACTTGACACGTAAGTCAAATAATGATTATTTCAAGTTTGCACTGGTGATGTTCTTAGTCATCTAAATTGTCAGAAGTTAAGCGATTTAAGTAATGTTTGAAGCTTCCTTTCTAAAGATTCTAGTGTTTCTCTCCATCTAAATTATCTGCCAGAAAGCTGAAATAAATGTTTGACTTACTAAACGTTATGCATAATTCAGTGGCTTGCCTGAGAAAAAAAGGGCTCGATGCGAATTCTGTTTAGGGTCTTCCGGTAATATAAAATATAAATTTTTTTTAAGTAACGTAATAATTAAACTAAAATTTTCGCTTTGGATTACATAAGACTTTTTTATATTTGGATAAATATAAATAAGGTGGAGACCCAAAAAGTCACGGGTTAATAAGATCCCCCCTACTGTATTGGAAATGAGATGTGTGTCCAAAACGTCAGTCTGTATACTGTTTTCTGACTTTTTTTTCTTTCTAGTTGTACATTTCTTTTTTTTCCTCATTTACCCTGCATCGTACATTGACAGAGAAACCTTTATTTTTTTTAATTTATCTCTCTATATTTTCTTTACCATCTCTCTTTCTCTAAAATTTGCAAAACTTTTATTTCATCTCTCTCTAAATTTTTATCTACAAATCGATGAAGCAAAAATTAATGGGATTTGAAGTACGAATCTGAAGGATTCAACATCAAAATCACATGAAGCATTTTATGATCAAATCTGGATTTTTTTCTTGAAGAAATCTGAAGGTTTTGTAACGGGTGTTTACCATAAATTTCGGTTATAGGAGATAGTGTTAGTATATTTCGATACGTAGAGTACATAAATTTTAGTGTATGAAGATGATGATGATGATATTGGGACGGATCGTGTATTTTTTTTTTTGTACAATGTTGATGATGATGATTAATAAAGGGGAATTGCTTTGTATTCATTAGTTGATGTTAACAAATTTGTTATTAATCTTGTTAAGTCTGTGAGAAATTAGAGAAGAGTGTAGGACATAATTATATGTATAGTATAGGACATGAGATTATTTACTGTACACAACAAATTCTCCTATACTTTATCCCTAGAAAGTGTATGAAATCTGAAAAGTGTATAGGACATAATCATATGTACAGTACATGACATTTGATTACTATGTATTGTACACAACAAAATGTCTTGTACTTTCTCCTCAGAAAGTGTAATAAAATCGAAAAGTGAATAGGACACAAACATATGTACAATTATGTATTGTACATAACAAAATGTCCTATACTTTCTTCCTATAAAGTGTAAGAAATTTGAAAAGTATATATGACATAATCATATGTACAGTATAGTGCATTTGGTTATATACCGTACATAAAAATAATATCTTCTAAATTTTTGTTAAAATAAATTACATTTTGAAAAGAATGTAGAAGACATTTGATTACGTATTGTACATAACAAAATGTCCAATACTTTGTCTCTGAGAACTTATGTTTTGAAAGAAATGTATTGGACATTTGATTATGTGCTATACATAACAAAATGTCCAATACTTTGTCCCCATATAACTTAGTTTTGAAGGAATGCATAGGACATTTTATTATGTCACGTATATTTTTAAATGTAAAACGATTTTTGAGGTGTTATTTTATGCGCAATACACTTGTAGTCCTCTTTAACGTATAAGAAAACTTAGAAATTTTTTATAACAAATCTAAGTTTCAAAGAAAGAAATAGTTAAAAAGAGAAAAACTGAAAATTGAAAGAAAGAATATAACACAGGGAATTTTATCGAGATTGGAGAGAGAAAACATGTGTGAAAGGAAATAAAGAGAGTAAAAAAAGTTGGGAGAGAATAAAATTTAGAGAAAAAAAATCAAAAAAAATATTTTTAGAGAAAGAAAGAAAAAATTCATGTCATTTTCTAGTAGATGGTAAATTAGTAATTTTACCAGAAACACAACATAAACCCGAATTCTTTTTTTTTTTTTTTGTTGAACAAACCCGAATTTTTCTTCAATGGAAAATATGTAATATATCGTGTAAAGTATACATAGTTTTATAATTTCCATTTGTTTACTGAAAGTACACTAGCTTGTGGAACTACAACTTATTTGGTTTCTACTGTGGATCTGAGCCTTATTTCTCAAAAACTTTTGAGGCTTTCGCTCAATTTCCGATATAAATATTTGATGCTTGAAAATAGTTATGACAAAAAAGTGAATTACGTTCATTCACAAAACAAGAAGTTCAACTTTAGTTTTGTATAAACACATTTAGAAGTTACTATCTAAAAGGAGAAAGGAAACACGTTTGGATTTCCAACTCCATAATCAATAGCCTTTATAGCCTAAAGGCATAGCAATTAACACTTGACTATTTGGAAAAGAAAAGAAAATGAAATAAAAGAGAATTGAACTCATGACCTCAAGCTACAACTAAATTTAGATTTTCAAACATTTATACCGAAGGTAGTTAAAGGGCCCACGATTCTTCAATTATCCCTTGTTGTTTGACCAAGGGTATGGTGCCGTCGCACCCATGTCCCACGCCCCCCGACGCATATAATGCGAAAGTTATTCAAAATCCCTTTCTTGAAGCTGCAGTTCAATACACATGATCGGCTAATTCTAGTTGGTGGCAGAGAAGGCATGTGCTGCGAAAGTTAATCCGATCTCCCTCCACCTTCACTGGATTCAGAGTCCATAAAACGTTGCACATTGACACCTTAAACCATGAATAGAATCCTTTGAGGGTATAATGCAAAATTTAACCTTGGAAATGCAGTAGAGCTACCAAGCTGGAATATAGTGAAGGAGGTGCATAAAATCACATTTGTTACATACTAAAACCTTGAAAGAAATTCAAAACTGGACGACTTATTTCTGCCATTGAAGTTCCAATTCGATAAATCAAGATATCATCATTATCATGTCAAAGATCACATACACTCGCCTAAAACTTGAATATAAATTATCACAATCCCATACACAAAGAGGAAGGAAATGTTCACCAGATTTCTAGGTAAATGGTATTACCATTCACAGCAAAACGATTAGTATCATCGAGGAGTCACAAACCAGAGACATCTATATTGTAGTACTTGCAGCTCCGGAGACTGAAAGAGCCACTGGTTTCTGATTGGTTGTCGACAAATCAGTTTTGGTTTTCCAGAACTTCAGTCCAAAAATATGGTTTCCATAACTCGGTTCAGCGAAAAAAGAAAATCCTAACAGATTGTTGTGAAGTAGTTTAAGTTTCTTGGGTGTTTTTTTGGCTTTCGATTCTTGCAAGTTGAGAGACTAGTAGGTCGTGTACTCTAGTCTTTAGCTGCAAAATGCAAAAGAAAAGACATTATTTCTAACTCCATTAAATCATGCATCATATAAGATATCAAGAAATCCAATGCATTTACATATTAATCTGAGTGTACATATAGTGGATGAGTTATGATGTGAGCAAGAAAGCCCGTGTCACTGAACAGTCTGAACGTAGTCCAGCATTGCTCACGAAAACCTTCCAAACCTCGGCTTTAAAGTAGCACATTGTCTTATACATTAGGCTAGCCTATTCGGTGGGCCTGGGACCAACTTTAGATGGAGACGCCTAAGGTAGCCTATGGCAGGTCCATTCTAAGAAAAAAAAAACCTTGTTCTGATATAGAACTGGGCCGAGTGGACCTAGCTGGCCCGAAGTGAAAGAGAATGTGGCAAGTATTGAGATGTGTGCTACATAAGGAATAGAAAAAGTTCCACCTACGACTATAGAACCCAGCCGAAGTTTAGCGGGAAAACTACATGTATCTCGTGATGCCAGTCACCATTGGAAAAACTCACGTTTCAATAGCTTTCGCTTTCTAGTAGGACTGAGAAAACTGGTTAGTTCTAGCTTCTGGTTATCTTGTGTTTGCTACCTAAAGTTGATAATCTTTATACAATTATAACTTTGTTCATCTGTCTTATCTTATGTGCTAGAAAAAAATCAACTAGATTGACTGGGTAGTCTGAATATTGATTTCGAGAAAAAGTAAACAATGAAACAAGGCGTTATGCTCATGTGGAAAACAGTAGAACCATTTAAAGTAAGTTATTATAGGAGAGCTTTTATGCCAAAAATCTCAACGCTGAGTAGGTGGCTACAACTTACCTACAGTTTAAAATCCGATAACGAGTTATCCTCCTTAGGTCATAAACAATGAGACTCCTATATCCATACTTTTATCTTGGCAGAGAATGGTTATTTAGGGAATGTTTACCAACAAGTAAAATAATGTTTGGATGATTTATTACCTCACGAAGTCCGGCTTCGGTCTTAACTGAAACATGGCTAGCTCCAGGAGGGCCGCTTTTTCGGTACTGAACCAACTCTAGATTTTCAACATCAACTTCTTCTGTGATGAAGAAGACAGGTGATCCTTGCAACAGATCACATTTGGAGACAACATCGACCCAAAGATGATCACTAAACTTTTCTCGTACTTCTTTGTATATAAAGAACTGGACAAGAATTGGAATCTTTAACTAATTAGAGAGTTGGCATACAGCGTGAAAAACGGTAAGATAAGGAGGCATAGTTAGTTGATGGTTCTTTCAGATTTGCCAGGTTAAAATTTGAAGCTAAGCACTTCTAGCTGTTTGGTAGTGTTTCTTTAGCGTCCCAAATATTTTAAAACAATGCGAAATGGATATCTATATAAGAGTATTATTTTTCCTAGTCGAGTACTCTAATACTCGTGGTAGATAGTGGATACTCAAACTCTAGTCATATACTCGCAAACTGAGATTTTGGACGTAAATCTCGCTTTTACACAAAATTGAGTCAGACACATAAAATACAACTCTAGGGTTGCAACTACATAGTGTAACCATTTTTAGTCCAAAACAGATATGATTGTTCACTAGTAAGACATAGACGACCCAATAACTAAGATAATTACATGTGTTAGGTGACTTTGGTCGTACCCGCAATTCGACATTCCCCCAAGATATGATTGTTCACTAGTAAGACATAGACGACCCAATAACTAAGATAATTACATGTGTTAGGTGACTTTGGTCGTACCCGCAATTCGACATTCCCCCACCCACTTAACTGGTACCTCGTACAGTGTTGGATAAACATACCTATGGCTTTGCCCATGTTACATAGGGTTAAAATAATATTTGCATCCAAAATCCTCCTCAAGCTACAATTCTACAAAATTACATATAAATAACATTGCAAAAGGATCGAAACATTGTACCTGGTCAGAAGGCGATGTACCACATTCTCCTGATAAGTCATGGACATATAGAACTGCAGTAGGAAGATGTGCGAGGACTGCTAGGGTTAACTTCTCCAAATTATTCCTGTCCTCTTTATGTTAAAGAGAGATAAGAAAACCTTCATCATTTACGGAATAGGCAACTTTCAAGTTTCAAAAACTAAATTAAGTAAATTTTTAAATCAAAATGTAACAGGAGAATACCAGAGTTCATCAATGCAATCTCACTATCCGCAATGGTTCAAA
>BEHA01023594.1:472190-506155 GCA_002897215.1 Eschscholzia californica subsp. californica
CAAAGATAAAAAGAGACCAAGAGGTCAGGGATTGGAAGAGGTAGTGAATGAAGTACATTGTGATTAGAGAACAAAAACAGAGATGGAAAAGAAGACGATGACAGGGGTAATGGCGGCCAGCCCTAAAAGGGCGCAAAACCAATGATTATACAAAGTTGGAATCGTCGGGGGGTGGGGAATGACCCGACTATTCTGTCCTTGAATGCTCCCCTCCGAGCAGTAAAACCATCCATTGTTTTCCTGTCTGAAACTAAACTATCTCAAAATTTGTCCAATATGTGGATTCGAAAAGTCATATATAAAAATTACTTTGTTGTCCCATCAACTGGTCTGAGTGGTGGATTGTGGATTTTGTGGGATGACGAAGTTAATTTGAGTATTGTATCATCATGCTATAAATCATATTCATTGTAGTTTGAAAGAACTTGGGAAATTGCAGAGTTGGAGTTTATTAGCTGTGTACGGACCTCCTTGTATGAATGAAAGAGAAACTTTCTGGAATTATACTCTAAGCTTCAGTCTAAGAATTAAGGAACCTTGGTGTGCCATAGGTGACTTCAATGCTATCATAAGAAAATCAGAAAAATGGGGTGGTGTTGGACTTAACAAAAAAGCAGTAGAACAATTCCGTAGCATGATAACAGATTGCAATTTAATTGATATTGGGTAGTCGGGACCAGCATACACTTGGGCTAATGGTAAAAGTCTACAATATCACATTAGGGAGAGATTGGATAGGGTACTTGTCAATTTAGATTGGAGAATCAGTTTTCCAAATGCATCAGTGAGACATTTACCAAGGTCTAATAGTGACCATGCACCAATTATACTAAATACATCGGCAACAAAACTACAAGGGAGCATTCCGTTTCGTTTCGAGGCACATTGGGTTCTTCATGAAAATTTCGAGAATGCCTTCAAGGAGGGTTGGGAAAGGACTAGAGGAGGATTTGTGCAAAAACTACCTCAACTAGCAAAAAAGTTAAAGAAATGGAGTAAAGAGAAGGTAGGGCATATTTTTGAACAAATAAAGGAGACAAAGAATGAGCTATTGGAGATACAGAATCGACCCCCGTCGGTTGTCACTTTAGAAGAGGAAAGAATCACCATAGAGAAGTTAAACTCTTTAAGAAGAATGGAGGAGGTTTTCTGGAAACAAAGAGCTAAGAAGCATTGGGTCCAAGAAACGGATAAAAACACAAAAAATTTCCACTTATCGGTATTAAACAGAAGAAGGAAGAACAATATCCATGCGATAAAGATGGAAAATAACATATGGACGGGGGATCCGGATAAAGTATCTAATGTATTTCTTGATCATTTTTACAGGGCATCTCGAGCAGAACAAATAGATGACTTTCCAGAAGCTATTGAACTCACGATTCGGCCATTAATAGCTACAGAGAATTTAATGATGAGTGAACCTCCTTCGAAAGATGAGATATGGAGAACTATCAAAGATATGAAGACCCGGAAGGCACCTGGACCAGATGGATTTTCAATTGTTCTACAAAAAGTGTTGGGATATTATCGGTGATGAGGTAACATCACAAATTAAAAATATTTTTGTTACAGGGGAATTACCAAATACTCTCAACCGTACTTTTTAGACCTTATTCCAAAGATACAAAATCCAGAGAAACCGGTGGATTACAGACCAATATCATTATGTAATGTGTATACAGGGTCATAACCAAAATCATAACCAATAGAATTCGGCCACTCATTGGGAGAGTAATTTCACAGGTACAAAATGATTTTATACCCGGACGTCAGATTTCTGACAGTATTATTGTAGCCTAGGAACTCTTCCATTCTTTAGCACACATTTTGGCGAAAGATGGAGCTTTTGCATTGAAAGTGGATATGGCAAAAGCTTGTGATAGAGTAGATTGGAGATTTTTGAGCTCGGTTCTTAAAAGTTATGGTTTTCTGGAAAATACTCATCTATTAATAATGAACTGCATATCGACGGCATCCTTCTCAATATTATTAAATGGAAGACCGAAAGGATTTTTCACAAGTGAGAGAGGGTTAAGACAAGGGTGTCCACTCAGCCCTTACTTATTTATTCTATGTTCAGAGACTATCACAAAATTGGTTGTTCAAGCAGAGACCGCCAGATTATATAAGGGGTTGAGAATTAACAGGTACGCTCCTTCCATTTGTCACCTCATGTTTGCAGATGAGTTGTTCTTTTTTGGAAAAGCAGGTAATGAGAATGTAGAGAGTCTAAAAGGTATTTTAGACTTATATGCTCGATGCTCGGGTCAACTTATAAATTATGATAAGTCTTCCATTCATTTTAGTACGAATTGTAATGCAAATAGAAGAGATATTATATTGAAGATGTTGAAGGTAAAAGAAATGAAGGAAGATGATGTAAACTTGGGCAATTACTTATTAAAATCAAAGCATAAAGTTGCATCATATGAATTTATTTCTCAAAAGATTGAGAAAAAACCAGTGGGGTGGAAGAGGAGTACTTTATCTCATGCGGGAAGAACTACACTACTAAAAAGTGAATTGTCGTCTATCCCAATTTATTTCTTGTCTACTAACTTAGCACCTGAGGGTGTTATGGAAGCAATAGAATAGAAACAGAGAAATTTTTGGTGGGGTCATGATACAGAGAAGCCTAAAATGCATTATATCAATTGGAAGAAGCTGCAAGATAGCCAAGAGAAAGGCGGATTGGGCATTCGAAACATGGGTATAGTTAATCAAGCATTAGTGGGGAAATTGTTATGGAGATTCATCTCAGAACCAGATGCCATATGGACTAGACTACTAAAAGCAAAATACCTTAAAACTGAAGATATTTGGCAACATAACCCTCGCAACAATAGTTCGGCCACGTGGAAGGGAATGATGGAAATGCGAAAGTACATTGAAAAGGGAAGATGCTTCTCGGTTGGAGATGGTAATACAATCAGAATTTGGGATGACCCTTGGATACCAAGTATCCGAGGATTCAAACCAGGAAAAAAAACCGAAGAAACAATAATAGAGAATTTATTCTTTGTGAGTGATTTAAAACACCCAGATGGGAGATGGAATATGGAGATAATTGAGTCAACATTCGATGTCCTATCGGCTGTAGCAATAAAATAATTTTCAATAGCAAAGAAAGGGGTGAAGGATAAATTGATATGGGTATTCACAGAGAAAGGAACATTCACAGCCAAGTCGTTGTACAAAACAATAACAAATGAGCAACCTTCATCGTCAACTAGAATGGAATTACCATTTGGACTCGGATGGCGATGAGTATGGGAAAGAGTTGAAATTGCACCAAGGGTTCAATTGTTTGTATGGAGAATACTACATGACGCGCTGCCCACGAAGAGGAAGGCACTACGATACAACAGACAAGCATCGTTGCTATGTTCAACATGTAAGAGGGAGGTGGAAGACATTGATCATATTTTTCGTACATGCCAAGTTGCTAGAGAAACATGGTTGGTAGGCCCTTTGGACTTAAGAATGGAGGAGAACATGCAATTTAGAGACATCCTTTGTAAGTAGCTGAATGGGGAGGAAGAAGAGGTTATTGCCTTGAGAATATATGTATTATGGCATTTATGGAAAGCAAGGAATAAGTTGTTCTTTGAAGGTGTTACAACAAGCAGCTACTCAATCATTAATGCAGCGAAATGTATGTTAATGGACTTCTCGAAGGCTACAGAACAGTCGGACTCCCCAAGAAGTACGGATATACCTATCACAATAATAGAATGGAATCCTCGTAGTGTTAACAAACTAAAAGTAAATTTTGATGCCTCTTATAAGAACGGGAAAGCAGGATTAGCGGTTGTATGTCGCAATGGTAATGGTGGTTTTGTTTTGGCCAAAACAATGGCTACATTGGCTACCTCGCCTCTAGAAGCCGAAGCAAAAGCGGCCAAACTTGAGATTGAACTTGCTCTAGATCTTCATCAATATGGAACCATTATAGAAGGGGATTCGATGACGGTAATAAAGGCATGCAATGCAGTAGAAGATGAAATTCCCTGGAAAATCCGACCATTGATGATTGAGCTACAACAAAATTACTCCACTTTGCAAGAGTGCTCATTTTCTTATGTGAATCGTAATGCTAATAAAGTAGCGCATTTGTTAGCGCATTATGCTTTGAATTTTGATGTGAGTTCTACTACGGAGATTGTAGATCCTCCATGTTGCAGTGTACGTCAATTGGCCTCTGAAAGAAGCATGTTGCCTTGAGTTGATTAATAAAGTTAGGCATGGGCCTATTTTCATTTAAAAAAAAAATGTATAATTTATCATCTTTTTAGATGCTTCACAAAATTTAATATATATATATATATATATATGTAAGAAGCAAATCTAAGTAAATAAAGTGACATTTATGTAATTTTCAATAAATAAACAATCTTTGAATGTAGGGTCCAAAATTTAACACCATAATTTTGTCAACGACAAAGAGGAAGAAATAAACAGAAAATAAAATTGGGAAGGTCCAAATTTTATCCGTCTCAAATGTGCCACCACTCTAAAGCTGAAATAAAAATCATAATCATTTATCAAAACAAATAAGAAAATCAGAAACTAAAAAACTCAAATAACTTGAAATTTGAGCGATTGTTTAAGAAGTTTAATTTCATCTAAGTTAATGGGTGGAGAGAGAAAAATACGTGTTTTACATACTTCTCTAAAATCATGGATATGTTGAAAATGAGTAAAGGAAGAGAGGTGAATTAGTGGTTCTAACTAATTATTTAAAAATGTGGGATGAATTTTAAGCGATAGATCAAGCAAAAATAGAATACGTACAATAAGGAAGTAGAGATGACTCAAATCTTTCTCCAAATACATAAATTTGAGGACTTCCAAATCAAACAATCTAGTCAACAGTTGGTAGCCCAAGTGGTTCCAAGGTGTTGACATAAACTCCAGAAACCCCTGGAGGTCCAGGTTCGAATCTTAGAGAAGGTGGAATCTTTGGTTATTTGAATGGGGATTATTATGGTATAAATAATGTAGTGTAGTTGGGCTTTAGGCCTTTAGTTAGTTGGGCTATAGGCCTTAAGAGTTTAAGTGGGCTATAGGCCAGGTCATGTTAGAATTTGTGTGGGCGGGTAGCAAGCTTATCACATCTTTGATGTATTCAATGTCAATTGTACGACAATGTAATCGATTTCAAAAAAAAAAAAATCAAACAACCTACAAAAAGAAAAAATAGAGGAGTCACCATGAGAACCCATTAAGTTGCAAAGAAATTGATTATGTAGAACATAAATACTTTAAACGTATTGTGTTGAGAAAATGAGGGGATCGGCTTTATCAGTCGCTTCCAAGTGAGTAATTAATAATTATTGGATTTTGATGAAGAGAATTAAGGGAAGCTATTCGGTTAGACTTTAGAGAAAATTAAGTGGACAGTTATCTAATATATAAAAACAGGTCGGTCGATTATTTTGGATAAGTTTGACCACCCATTTTTTGTTCGGAGTTTGAAGAGAATAGTTTCTCCTCTACAAATCCACTTTTTTCTCCCTTTCTATATAGTTTCTTATTCTTCTGCACTCCAGTAAAAAAAAAAAAAACAAATCCAGTTCAATTTTTTCTCTCAATCTCTATATTCATGGTGTAAATCAGAGTTAATTATGATCTAACGACGTTAGCCAAGAGAGATCTGTCGCGTCTGTAGGGCGCGGCAGAACCTAATTTGCTTAAATTAAACTCAAGGTAAAGAAAATAAAGGGAGAAAAAGTGGGGGAAGTTAAGAGGTGGTTTGTGACTGGTTGTGTAATTTGACGGCACATGTGACTGATGCTAATTAGTCACAAACGGAATAAAGGAGGAAACTAAGTCTATTTTATCTCTCCCACCATTCTCTCCAATATTCTAGGTGGGAAATCATAAATGACGTTAATATCTTGTAACTAAACTCTGAGAAGACAACGATAGATGTTATTTCTGAACAAAAGTGAGGGTATATAAATAAAAGTGTGCTTTTGATCACTTACATGATGCCAAAAAAATTGGAGGCGGTTAGTATTCTTCTTATCCTTTTAATTTATAATCCTGAGATGAATTGGACACTTCTAAGACGATGGTTAGGATTCACAAACGAAGATTGAACGACCAAGATTTATAAAAATTGTTTATGACATGGCATAAAACCTAGCTGATTTGTTATATAAACTAGGGTATAGCTCGTGCTCGTAGGGCACGGAAATTTCCATATTTATGCTATACAAAATTATCAAATATTTTGGTCTTATACAAATATTGAAGTAATAAAAATATATTTAAAATAATAACCGAGATTATAGGTTCCTAACCAGCACGGGCTATTTTGGTTCCTAACCGAGATTATTGAGTTGTTTGAAGGGAGAAAAGAGGAAAGAGAAAAAGAGTTAGAGAGTTTTTAAGGAGTGGGTAGTTATTTTGACTATTAAAAATCTATCTTTGCAAACACTCTTTAGATAACTTGCGCGACGATAAATAACGATTTCCGTAGACATCATGTTACATGCACTCCAGTGAATATTTAAACTCGTTGTGCTTTAAGCCTGACGGGATTGTCCGGCCCTCAAGACGCGGGAGATACCTAGTTAATAATAAAACGATTAAGCCAAAAAGATCACCTTAAAGCCAATACTATAGGTTGAAGAAACAAATTTAAATACTTAAAAGAGATGAAGAACTTGACTTGATGAACAAATTCAAAAAACTATTGTGAGATATATATGAGAGAGTGAATAATTATTTAGGATGTAGATTTTCGAGGTAGGTTATTCGATTTGACATAGAGATTTAGCGTGAGAAACTTTAATTAAGAGAAATAAATGAGTATTAAATATACATACACTTAGATGAACAAAATAATAAAGAGAAAATACCCAAAAGTAACAACTTATATAGTATAGAAAAAAATAAAAAATATTGAAGAATTACATGGATATTTTTAATAACATTAATCTTCTTGGAGAATCTATCAAACTTTCACTCATCTAGTGAATAAAGAACTATAAAAAAAATTGTGAATCCTCAACAACAAATAATTATCATTCAATTCACATAATAAAAAATAAACTTTAGATGAAAAAATCACATGGACTTCAACTCGTTCTCTAAAGCCAACTTTCAGTCATCTAGTGGATAAAGAATTATCAAATTTGTCTTATATCTTCGACACAAAAGATCCAACATTGAAATTGAATTCCTGTTTCACCATGAAAGACCCGATTTGATTTAAACCTGAAAAAAAATTTTTTTTTATCAAAACTAAGAAGAAAATCAAAACCTAAATAAAAAACTCAAATAACCCAGAAGAAAAAAAATACTTGCGAGAATATGGATCGTAAATGAACAATCAATTTAACGAATATAGTTATCATCAAGTGAATAAATAACATAAAATAACATAGTGTTACATAATTACAATTTAAAAATGTTGGAGTATCAAATTGTGTTTGCTTCGTCTTCTCCTTTACGGACCATCATCATATTCAGATGACCACTTCTTAAATGAAAGAATACAAAAAAATAAGCACAAAAAATATCAAACAGGAAACCAAAAGAAGAGGAAGAAAAGAGATAACACCTTTAAAGAAAAGGACCAGAAATCATGTTTGTCCTTATAGCAATCCGAACAATTCAGAACAATTCAATTAAACCAACTAACATAATTAATCGAGAATGAAAAAAAATATATATATAGGAATATAGGAAGGAAAAAAAATGAAAAGGGGTGCCTCTAAAGGCACCGGGCCAAAAGACTGTTAGCATCTAAAATTTTTATTGATTCGGGTCAATGACTATTGACCCGAGGTCTCCATAAGCACCGGTTTTTAACGTGGGTGACGTTTACCTTCGTCATTTTTCTCTCTCTAAAACCAGATTCACTGTCTAATGGTTGAAAGAATCTCCTGTTTCTCTCTCTAAAACCATCAATCAATTTAACCCATAAGGTTTTACAGAGAACATAAAAAGATAATGAAAAGAAAGATGCTTGAATATCAAACCACAAGTAAATAATACCATAGATCCATGATCCATCATAATTAAAAATTGAAGTGGGTTTTGTCTAAAATTAAAGTGGGTTTTGATTATTATTAGTAATAGATGATAGAATATTTCACTAATTTACTCTAAGAATTAGTCATAACTTTCAATTCAAAGCAATTGAAAGATGATGAAAGGGTTTTTTTAGGTGAATTAGGGTTTTCAGGGAGTTCTTCCTTCGACCTTGTATTGGAAAGAAATTGAAATCTTGGGTTCTGAATTGATGAGGAAGAAGAAGATGAAATGAGAGAAAATGAATATTTGGGTGATTGGGAGACAGTTGCAGATGCCTTAAGCATGGAACATATTCAGGTAAAAACCCTGACTTTGAATCTCTGCTTGAAACAGAAAAATGAATAGTTTGGAAAAGTAGCACCACTGTGTATTTGGGAATCTTGAATCAAGGATGATGAAATGATCGAGCAATTGACGCTCTAGTTAACATATATAAGTCGAATATCCATACACTACCTTCCCCGTCAAAACATATTGAACATAGACAAAGAAGGTTGAAGAGAGAGAGAGAGAAATTAAACAAAACTTCAGTGAAAATCTGAACTGAAAATAGTAGTGAGAAATGCGATTAGAAGAAGAAGAAATGATTTCTTAATGTTCTGGAGATGACAGCTTACTCTGGATTTCTCTCTCCTCAACCAACCCTTATAACTGTGGTCGCCTGTGTATTCTTTAACCCTAACGTCTGGTCCCGGATCAGCTGATCCGTTTGGTCCTCTTTGATACAGGATCAGCTGATCCTTTTGGTCCTCTTTGGTCCCGGATCAGCTGATCCATTTGGTACTCTTAGATCTCGGACTGGTCTAGTCCGTCGGATAGATTTCGTCTAGTTTTTGATAATAGGAGTGAGGCGTTAAGGTTAACTCATTTGGACTGGTGCTTACAGATTTGGACGGTGCTAACAGAAAAAAGAGTAGTTGGGTCTGGTGCTAACAGAGATGGATGCTAACAGCCACTTGGCCCAGTGCCTTTAGAAGCACCCAATGAAAAGTACAAAATGATTAAAGTCAGGGTCGTGCGGTGGGCAGTGCGGGCGCCATGCCCGCACTGGGGTCCCCATCGCATGGGGCCCACCACATTTTCTTAACTGAATAAAAACAAAGAGTGAAACCCAGTTGACCGTAATTCCACCTTACAACGTGGAATTCCTCTTGTTACCTCCCTTTCACTTTATAACGCGGGGCCCAAATTTCTCTATCCCCCTCTTTAACCTAATTTTTTTCCCCATAAAATCTAAACATTCCATAAACTTCTGATTATTTCTTAATCTCTGTTTATCTATTACTTATTCTCTTTCTATGTTCTATATTATTGTTTCTAACTAAATTTATAATTTATTTTCTCTATATAGTAAAAGAGCTAGACTTTACCAAATATAAATTGTAGGTTCAATTTAGAATTTTTGGATTTCTAGTCCAAAAATCTACCCCTAAACACACATTTAGTACCCCCTAATATTAATATAGGATTTTAAGCCAAAATAATAATTATAATGGATATTTAGTCCAAATTAGTTAAAGTATGTCTAGACTTCAAAGTTACAGTATTTTTCTGTTTAAAAATTCTTGTTTTGTTTCATAAATTACCTGTTATTTATTGTTAAAGTTTCATACTTTATTTCATGTTTTCCATACTTTATTTCATTTTTTTATATGTGTCATACATAATACGTTATTTATCAACAATGTTTCTTCCATAACGAAAAGGACTAAAAACCTATTTTCTGGGAAGATTGGACCTTAAACTTTTTTTGAACTTTATTTTGGACTTAAAACCCATGGACCCTTCAATTTATAGATTTATCTTTCTTTCAAGTTTTTGACTCCTAGCTTTAAAAAAAAAAACTATCAAGTTTTAAAATTTAGATCGATATGTTCTTCTTCTCTTAATTTTTGTATGAGATTAAATTTTTGTTTATTGTTCTTTTACGTTTGCTCGTTTTGATCCATTAAGTAATTATTATATTTAATCAGTTAACCTTTCTATAGTATATTAATAAATACTTTGTAAGTAACGATTTTGACTATAATATATTATTCAATACTTTGTAAGTAACGATTTTAAATTATTTAGTGATTAGGCGTTAATTTTATTAGTAAGACTTATATTTAATTAAATTAAATTTAGTTTATTAATTATTGTCAATTTTTTGACATAATTTTTTTTTTCTTTTTTGCACCATTTTACCAACAAGAGGAAAACGAAAGTGAACACAAATAGAACACAACTCTATCACGACCATCCTATACCGGTAAGAAAAAATTACTGTATTTTTCTTCCTGGTATATTTAGTCATTATAGTTGTCTTTTTAGTATATTTAGTCATCATAAATTTTTTTTTTTGATGAAAATAGGCCCATGCCTAACTTTATTAATCAACTCAAGGCAATATGCCTCTTTCAGAGGCCAATTGATGTACAATGTAACATGGAGGATCAACAATCTCCTTAGTAGGACTCACATCAAAATTCAAAGCATAATGCGCTAACAAGTGTGCTACTTTATTAGCATTACGATTCATATAACAAAATGAGCACTCTTGCAAAGTGGAGTAATCTTGTTGTAGCTCAATCATCAATGGTCGAATTTTCCAAGGAATTTCATTTTCTACTGCATTGCAAGCCTTTATTACTGTCATCGAATCGCCTTCTATAATAGTTCCATATTGATGAAGATCTAGAGCAAGTTCAATCTCAAGTTTGGCCGCTTTTGCTTCGGCTTCTAGAGGTGAGGTCGCCAATGTAGTCATTGTTTTGGCCAAAACAAAACCACCATTACCATTGCGGCATACAACCGCTAATCCTGCTTTCCCGTTCTTATAAAAGGCATCGAAATTTACTTTTAGTTTGTTAACACTAGATGTATGTTAATTAGTCATCATAATTGTGTCGACACAAATTAATAAACAATATATTTATCTTTTATGGTCAAATTATTTTGAGTTTTTTTGAGAAAAAGTTTGTTTGTTATTTAACTTTCTGAAATATATTTTTTCACAACTGACTATACAAGAGGCCCAAAATTTTTTTTTGCACTGGCCTCTCAAATTCTCAGGCACGCCCCTGATTAAAGTGAATAAATCTACTACACCTTTTGCTACTTCTACCAAGATATATTTAAATCGATTAGAATCTACCATAACAACAACAGAATGAAAAAGCTTATAAATATAACTCAGGGTGTGTTTGGTATTTCTCATTTCCATGGAAATAGGTATTTCCACCGTTTGATACGAAGTGTAATTTCATGGCTTTAATTCCCTAGGGAATCTAATTCCATGAAATAGTCCACTTTTAATTCTTTGCTCCCCCCCTTCGGAATTAGTTTCCTTGGAAAGTTAAAAATAAAAATAAAAATATTTTAATATATTCAGATACTTGAAACCTAATATTTATCTCCATATATGTTCAAAATGTTATTTTTACCCATAAAATTTAGCAAAATGAATTTTTACTTATTCATTGGCCAAATGACATTTTTGTCCTTCTTACCAAATGACATGTTTACAAAGTTGTCAAAATGACATTTTGGATTTTTATAGTCAAAATTACATTCTTACACTTTTATAATATCAAATTGACATTTTACCCTTATGTTGTCAAAATGACATTTTTACCCTCGTATAATATCAAAATGTCATTTTTACCCTTAAATTAGTAAAGTGACACAAGGTTAAACAATTTTACAACATAAGAATAAAAATATAATTTTAAAAATATAAAGGTAAAAATGTAATTTAGATAACATAAGGATGAAAGTTGAATTTTCGCAAAAGTAAAAATATCATTTAGACTACATAAAGAGTAAATAAAAACTCTTAAGGGTAAAAACCCTTCGCTGGAGTTTAGAGAGAGAGGAGAGAGAATTTTTAAAAATAAAAAAAAAAATTAGAGAGAGAGAGAAAAAAAATTTGAAGGTCGCCGGTCGGAAATTTGGCCGGCCGGCGACCCTGCCGGTGAAGACGATGATGTGGCTGGTTTTAACGAGGTGGCAGAGAGAGAAAACATGCTGGAGAAGAGAGAAAAGAAATGGAAGAGAAAGAGTAACGGTGTTATAACGGAAGGGGGCCATATGGGTATTTCTCGTAAAGTAGGGGGCCAGGTGGGAAGCTGGTCACAAAGTTGGGGGCCATTAGGGAAATAACTCTAATCTTTTTTAAATGATTTCTACGTAACTACACAAAGGTTCAGGTTATTTAGCAAGTACATTGGATGTCAACGAGGTATTTAAGGTAAAAGCTTCTACTTTTTATTTTTTTTCTACGTATTCTGATAATTTCGATTTACTTATTCAACTTCTCATGTTCTTTTAAACCCTTGAACTTATGTACAGTTCTGAAATTATTGGTGGTTGATTAATTTCAACCTCTTCCTAAATTCTTAAAGGTACTATTGGTTCATATTACTATAATACGAGAATAAAGTGTTTCTTCTAATAGTTTGGGTTCGTTTTTTAATTTGATTACAGGGAAGACTAATCAACTCTCAATGTTAATGTTGTTCTTATGGTTGACCATTAAGATTTTTCAATTCCAGATCTGTCAGCTAAACCCAATAACTACAATTTTTCTTCTTCATTTTTCTTGGATTTTGAATGGAATGTTTGTATTTTGAGATCAAGATTGTAACATCCTCCCACTTTTGCTTGGATTAATAAGTTCTTTTTTGACTTTATGTTCGATTTGTTATGTATGATCTTGGGTTGAGTATTAGAATCAGATTTATTATCCACTACCACTAAATGAGTTTTAGTGACTTAGGTTGTTGTTATATGCAATTTGGGGTAAATAGTACCAATTTTATTTTTGTCACGGAGAGAAAGAGAGATGAACCATGATTATGTTGACATTACGAAAACTTCACTCCAACTTCATTACTTTCGTCTTCCACTATCCAAAATGGATTGGGATACGTATTGGGGAACCCGACATGTATGTTGCAACTGCTGCCCTATTAACCCGCTAAATACATTGGTGAAAATTTACTTAAATTTGTTTATTTCTTATGTGGTTCAACAAAATTAGTTCTTCTCACTTTATGTTGTCAACTTTGCAGATATGTGACTTCGCTAACAGAGGTTAGAATGAGAAGAATATTTATTCGGTTTTGATTGGTCCATGGAAGTGTTTTTATGCAGGACGGTCAAATGTTATTGTACCAATCTAATTGATTGAAAACATTACATGAGATGTCATCTACCACAACATGATTTCTTTGATGAACTCCTAAGTTTTAAAATTTTCAAATGAAATGGCCTTTTGAAACTCCACAAAGACATTGGTAAAGGGTTTTAGATGTTCAATGATGACATACAGGAATGTGTTTGTAATCTGTCATGCATTTTTTGTATAATTTCTTAGATACAAATTCAGTAATGATATTACATATTGTTAAGGTATCTCACCAGGCCAAGCCCAACGACACCATCAAACGAAGCCCAACCGACCTCATGCATAAGCATGCAAGGCCCAACCGACCTCATGCCAAAATCGGCTCAGGTTTGATATTAAGGAAGTTGTTATTTTATGTAATATTTCATGTATAAGGACTTCCCTCTTCACACATATAAATGGGATTGCTTCAGTGCACTTCACTAATGTTATGCAGAAGTACAAATAAGATTGTTTGAGTGACTTACTGGTGTTGTAAGGATGATGGGAACCCATTAGACAGCAACAAACAAATCCTTTCTAGCGATGCTCTCGTATTGTGTTAGAATTTCCTAAGTCTCTTTTAAATCGTCTTATAAAGAGAGAATGTCCAAGACTTATACTTGACAATTATAACGGCCAATGATGTAGTAACAATTTTTCCTGTAGCCAATTACTGACTCTTAAAGAACTTCCTGTTAATTGAAGGTCAATCGGTGAGTGGAAATTGGGCCTTCTTATTAATTGAAGGTCAATCGGTGAGTGGAAATTGGGCCTTCTTATTAATTGAAGGTCAATCGGTGAGTGGAGTTTGGGGTCAACAAACCACGTGAGGGTCTATATAAACTCTTATCGTGCCGTAGGCACGGGCTATACCTAGTTTATTATACAATATACAATATTTTGTGCTAACTAAGACAAACCGAAAGACAAATCCTGTCGTTCGTTGCGTTTTCGTTCAAGTCTCGACCACTAGATCCATTACCTACCCAAGATAAAAAGTATTGTTCACCCACCCAATCCAAGAAAGTAAACAAAGTGATGAATCTAGACTGTTCAACCACCCTCATTGTTTTAATCTACACTGTCCACTTATCTGTATTCCACCAGAAGAGCGTTAGAGACCCTTCTTCTTCCTCATTAAAATTCTTTCTCATTTCTTCCCGGCCTCCTATCCTCCTACGGTTACAAAATTTAATAAGATTTTAGGCTACTTCTTCTTTCTAATAACTGTAGAGTTTATCCCTCTCTCGTCAGGTTCAAATTGACGATAATTTATCCCTTATAATACTGAAGAACAACTTACACAGATTTGAAAAGAGGTTTGTACCTCTTTCATAAATTTTCTTTTATTTAAATCTCATTGGGTTGGGGTTGAAATTAGGTCTCACTACCTCTTGCTTTCCGTTGATGAATGAAATAAGTGATGTTAGATTTTGGATTTTTATGCTAATGTTTTGTTATATGGATGGTTGTCTTCGAAATAGTTAGTATTTCCAGTGATTTATGCTAATGTTTTGTTATATAGATTTTTACCCTAATGTTTGTTATGTGGATGGTATATTTTCGAAATAGTTAGCGTTTTCAATGACTTATTTTCCTTTGCTCCTGGTTCGCAGGGCCAACCCAATCATACTTAAAGCCCAAAGCCAAATCAATGGGGCCCTTTACTATAAGTAAGAGGGTATCGAACCCTTGACCCGTTACCTTATAATCAACCTTCTTATCCACTAAGCTATTGCATAATTCTTGTGAACATTTAAGTTATAGATTTATTTGTTGGAACCAAACTATCCGATAAACACCATAAAGGAGGCTCTCATGTAGGTTGGGGCCCAAAGCGGTTGCTTTGGGCCTGGGCCACCCCGGTTGGTTTGACAAGTCCATGGTGATAATTTCTGCAATTCGGAAGCTTTAATTTCTACAGCTCTATGAAGATAAGTGCACTATTGAAGTTCATCATGTTGGTATGGAAGGATGAAGATTGAAAATTTGGTAAGCTTGGAGAATGTAGATTCATTATTTTAAGCTGCATAAAACGTGTTTGACAAAATTCCTCAATGACTATGTACATATTGGTGCAATACATGAATGACACTTTTTTTATAGTTATTTTCTTGTCTTGTCTAATAACATTGAGTAGATCCCTAAATTCATTTGAAATGATCAACAGAACTCATAGATTATATCAATAGGTATAATAAAACACAATTACCTCATATCAATTTCAAATTAATCTTTGTTCAGCGCCGTCATCTTCATTTGAGTCCAAACTCATCGTCGGAGGTAAACCTTCTTCATCTTCATCAATATTTGAATCATGAGCGGTTTGAACAACTTGACTAGATTTAGATGAATTGATGCTGCATAGGGTTGCTCAGAGTTTGAAGGTAAACATTTCAAGAAAATCTTATCTATATTTTTATTGAAAAGAAGGATTACTATTAAAACGGGAATGTTACCAAGTTTGATTTCCAAAACCATCTATGATTGTTTGATGCTGCATAATGGTACTCTAACCCTTCAAGCATAAGGTGCACTTCTTGGTTCTTCTAGTGTGATGAATTTCTGCATTAGGCAATAGGACAGGTTCACACATGCAGAGCGTGTAAATATAACTTATGAAACTATGGTGGCTTAAAAGGTGAGAGCTTAGTTAGAAGTGGTTACTTACCAATGCAAGGTGTCCATAATATTAGTGCTCTAATTTAAATAAATATCAACTTAGCCTCCATGGCTTTTCTTTTTTTAATGTTAACTCTTGATTGTTGACTTTGAGATTTCATTATCTTAAGGATTCTTCTTTAGTTTTGGGAGATAAATCCAGTAGCTTCTTCTATTTCGTGGAGTGTGCATCAGAAATAAAAATCGGTTCCTGACATATCAAGTATTTCATGTGGATCTCATAAAAAAAAAGTATTTCATGTGGACAATTACCATCTACTCCTGATGTCATTGCCAAAACAGATGGCACATACGTGTTACGCGATTTCCCCTTCCAAAGCCTTGGAAGATTCATTATCTGTGAACTTTGATATCGAATTTGAAGAGAAGTTGATTTACACTGCAAGATTAACAGATACTTGTAACTTTTAAAAACAATATTCACTTAAGAATGCAGCGAAAATCTTATCAGTTATAGCATAAACTTCAAATGAACAAAAAAGCAAAAAAAAAAAAAAAAATCATAACCAAAAATCAAAATCTATGTTATTTAGTTTGATCTAAACTTAGTGACTTACCTACATATAATTTTTAGATTTTAATCTGTGTTTCACATCATGTAGTGCTAGCACGTCTAGGTTTGTGCTCGGTCTGGGTGACGTCAGACGACGATTTACGCAGACATCGTATTACATGCATCTCGAGTGAACGTTTAAACTCGTTGTGCTTGCATTACTAAGGTCTTAACCACGTCTGTCGTAAGTCCGACAGGATTGATCGTGCCTGCAGGGCGCGGGAGATACCTAGTCACGTAATAAGCATTGAATTAACATTATTATGGAAAATAAATAGACAACGAAAAATATGGAGATGATTTTTTTCTCTTTAAATTCTTGAATAAATTTGTTGCTCTTAAGTCTTATCATTCTTTTCTAACTCATTTTAATGTGTTATTTCTCGGCCACTTCTTTCACTCGGAACCCTAAGGGTTCTGTTCTTCTTCTTTCAGCTTCCAAGAGTTGACCTCAGTTCATCTATTCTGCAGAGGCTCCGAGCTTTATCAAGTGCGTTCTCAGTACTTCGTTTGATCTTCTCTAGGGTTTTCTTTAGCATTTTACAATAGGGTTTGGATTTCTTTGTTTGATGTAAGATTCACATATTAGTTGAGTGCCAAAATATAGTTACTAAGTTCTTATTCTTGCTACGAAAAATGGGTCAGTATGCTTTCACTTTGATACGATACCTAAATCTTTTTACATTGGCATCAATGATTTATGCTTATGCATTTCATGGTTAGGAAAGATCAATCTATGTGGTGGAGGTGCTGCTCTTGAAAGTGCAATTCTTAATCCCACATTGAAAGTGCAGGAGTTCCAGGTAAGCTTTGCTGTCTAATCTATTTCACTTCTACGATCTCAAAGGGGTCGGTCATTTATAACTTTTTTGATGTTTTTGTTGCTGAATAGGCCAATGAGAAGGGTTTGTCACTTGATTTTGAGAGTGATCACCAAAAAGTACAGTTGTCTTCCCCAAGGGAAACCCGCTGCCCAGTATCAAGGCATTGACATTCTATCGATTGAGAACATTCACTATCGACGTCCATTATGCTGAATTTAGTGAGTTGCAAGCACCAACAAAGATCATAACGTACACGGTAACTGATTTGCAGACTGTTATACATGTCAAATGTGGTATATAAATGTATTTTTGTTAACATAATTCATGATATTGACAGATTGGTCCCTTCCAATAAAAAAATGTGTGGGCGTACACAGCTGAAAGCTAAAGTCCGTTTAAATCTCCACGACATTGTCTCTATTGAATCTTCATTGGTAGTTTTGGACTAAAGATGGTTGAATAAAGGGACGTTAAATGTGTTTTAGTATTAACAGACGTTGCTTTTTTCTTGATGTTTACTGCAGCTTCTCGAAGAAGAGAAAGTTGAAGCTACACTTGTAAAGGAGCGCGGAAGGAAGCTTCACAAGAAGCGACTCCTTGTGAAACTGATGTGAATATGCAAGATGCTAAAGGTATATCTGATGTTGCTGGTGTTGAAAAGGGTGCTTCTGAGTCCGTCGGAATCTGGAAACTGATGCCGAAGTCGTAAAAATACTTTTTGTCGTCTTACAAGCTAAAACTATCGCATAACTTCCTGGCTCTATTTGCAGGCTGATGCTCCTAAAAGAGACAAGGATCAAAATAGCCGTGTCTTCCAAATGTCTCCCTAAGTTTTGCTGATATAGTCTCTGTCTGCATTCAGGTATATTATGGTTTATCATTTAGTTTCTATCAAATACAATTTTCTGTCATAACTTTGACTGTCTGTTATTTGAATAATACATAATCCATCAACCATTTGTTGATGAATTTATATCATGTATGATTTGCATAATTTCTTTTACACTATGCTTACATGTATCATGTATGCAAATCGCAGCTAAGGGTTGGCTGTTTATGGTTGTTTTTTATGGCTTTCTTAAAGTTGTTTCTCCTGACCTGTTTAGGATTGTCATTGAAGTTGTAAGTTTATTCCATCTCAATGAGATATCAATATCATATGATGTAATAATGTTTCTATGCAGGAAATTTTGAGCATGGGTCTCACGCAAACCTACGTGAATAGGTACACATTATATATGAATAGGTGGTATATTGGTTCAAGAAAAGGTGTGCACGATTCAAAGTTTGGACAAGGCAGAAGCAGATTCACAAATCTGAGAAGACAGGAAAGTCAGAACCAGACTCAAAGTCCAAGACGATCTAAAAGCTATAAGCAAATACAAAATCAAAGAAGAGTGCATCTTAGGTAACTTGTGTGATGACATAAGTTGAGGTTCATTGCTTATTTTATTAATGCATATTATCTAAGGTTTACGAACTAATTGAATGCTAATCTTTTATATAGTTGCTGAAAGAAAATTAAATGTAGGAGCTAATATGCTTATATTCATCGTTTTTGCAGGGTTGTTAACAGTTTGCGCAAAGATTGATCCAAGCCGATTCGAGACCTTGCTCGAACTCTCATTGCGTATGAAACTTACCATGACCTACTAGTTTATCTATATTTGTGAAGAGTTGAATAACTAAGTTTGTTTTCCTAAAATTGTTACTCAATTAACAATTATTGATCTATTGAAAAGTTAGTGACATTCTCATGTAGTCATTAGTTAATTAATTTTGTTTGAGATATCGTGTTTAGTCGATGTTGATCTTGTTTAACTTGAGTTAACTTGTTTGGGTTGAACTTTTTCTGATTTTAAATCTTGGGAAAAACAGTAAAAGTCGCAAAATATTGTAGTCGACTTTTACTGTTTTCCCCGATTTTTTTTTTCTAAGAAATCAATTTGTAACGGCCTAAAACTACAAAAACCGTTACAATTGCACTTTTGTAACGGCTTACGTTCGTTACAATAGTATTAGCAACGACGCTTTTTTTAACGTCTGACTAGGTTTTTGTAACGGCTCACAACCGTTACAAATAGGTATTTGTAACGGCTTTTCCGTTTTGGTAACGGCTTAAAGCCGTTACAAATACTCCGTATTTTTGTAGTGTTATTATAAGGAAATCCTACAAAAAAAAGTAAATGGCAGTAAAGTACGTTAAAAAAAATCGGCAACATTTTTTAACTTCTAAAAATTGATCAATATCCTTTAAATTTACATCCAAAATCTTTTACGAAATTAAAAAACTATATATAATAAGACAATTGTGACGCCCCGTGTTCCGAATCACGGTTTGCCCGGCAGTTTATAAAAGAAACTCGGTCTAATACTAACTCAAACCAGTTTCAAATATAAACCCAAGCCAAAACACTCATCACGGGTTACAAATCAAGAACAAACACAGCGGAAAAACAAATATAGTTTAAACCTTTTGAAAATATGCTCGGGAAATATGTAACCCAAAATAGTTTTCATAAAGAGAAAAACAACTTGAATTCATGTTTATGAATAGTTCACAGAAGAGACTGAATTTGGACAGAGTCTCCTCTATAAATTAAACATATCAAACCTGAAAAACCTGTCAAACATTCATACATATCTCACAAACTTCTAAATAACAATAGCATCAAATAAAAAGTGATAATGTGCATACTATTTACATGTGTACAATCGCAAACAAGTGAGAGAACGATCCTAACTATTCTAGATGATACATATATAATATTAACGTTGTGATTATGTTGAAAATATAATATAAATTATAATCTTACATAATGTGAGCCGTCGAAGTAAACTGTGTCACTCCGGGTCACCAATACGTGCAACTGAACAACAACAAATAGGAATGAGATAACCCGAAGGTCAGCTCAGTAGGATACCTAGACATCCTACCCGCACCACACATATCAACATTTTAATACATTAATAGTTATAAGTGTTACATATATACAGATATATATATACAGAGATATCAATATGCACACGAAGCAAAGCAATATAGCAAGATAATTCTTCTGTCGGGGTCACCTACTATTCGGCTAGGAAGAACCGTTCGGCCTTTGTTAGTGCGTAGGCAGGAGGCGCCTTATCGAACGTTTGACTACTGCAGTGTACACATGGATCCACGTAATACCCCGGTAAGAGCTTCCGTAACTCTCCCTTCGTCATCATCGCCCATCGGGCTGGCTTGTGATCTCAATACGCATCGAATAGTAAATCTCACCCAAACAATGATACGCTTAGAATATGTCATGACTTACCCAGACGACTATAAGAGCATCGTCGTGTAGCAGAGCCATATACCCACGGCGATACAATTATCTCATCTTGAGGCGCGTCCTATCTCCGACCAGATCTGACGCTTCCTCGCAAGGTAACTCATTGACCATTCGAAGAATACCCAAACATATGCATGAACCTATAATAGTATTAAATGATCTGATAGGCTCCCAAAGCTACAAGAACAGAGCCCTCCTAAAGGTCTCATCAACCAAAAGGAGAAGAGCGTTCTCATGTCTCAAGGTAGGGTAAACCCTGTTTAAAGCCAAGCTTTTACAAGTGTCCACTTTCAGGGATTTAGTATTTTCTTATTAAGAAAACTCGGGTAAACACCCTCTTTCATTTCGGTGAAAACATTGTAAGTATCATTCACAACAGAATTCAAACCACACACACCAGTGGTTTAGCAGAATAAATAAACAAGCATGGCATTGGGTCAGTCCCCTAATCACTCCAAGGGTCGGAATACCCCAACTCCCATCCTCTCCGGACCCCATTCCGGGTAAACTGATGAGACATGAAAATGTCTCATTTGAATCTCTTAACTCGGGTTAGTTAGTCCAGTTCGAGCGGTTACTCTGATGATTTATTTGATTTTCTTTCTCAGGTCTCATTTACGGAGTTCGATGCGAAAACATCGTGATAACGACATACTTGAGGGGCATTTTGGTCATTTTAATGACAAGGGTATTCTGGTAATATCAGTGCTCATGTGAAAGTAGAGTCAAAGACGGACCCAACGGCGAAAACGGGAGTCGAATCGGAGTCCGGATGAGAACAAGAGAGCGGGTCAAAGATTAGAGTCAAAATTAGTGGACCAGAGCTTTAAGCAACACATGGCGGGTTCAGGAACAAAGGATGGACGGTTGAGATGTGAGAGGGGTACACTTTCGGGCATATCAAGAGTAACACTCGGTATATTGTGTGTGGGTGTGATGAGGTGCATCCACATATCACGTATTAAATGCTCCCAGAGGATCGGACGGACGTGAGTAACGGTTGTGTGGATCGGTTAGCAAGTGGGAGGCTTCTTCATTGTCCTTGATGTACTAATGTGATAGCAAAGTGGTCCCCTATCCAACAGTTTCACGGGAATAGCCACATTAATGGGAATCTTTTCCTTAGTCTTTCCAAAAAGGTACCAAATCAATTAATCCTATTTAGGTAATATTGGTCACTTGTTCTTTTTGGTCTTCTTCAAAATTAAAGAGAGAAAGAAACCTGGACAGAGAGAACCAAGACTTGGAGATAATATTTTAGAGAGTTGGATTTGGTTGGAATTTAGTTCTTAAAGGGAGAGATACTTTCAGAAGGAAGGAAAGATTGAAGATGGATTAGATTATCTCTTTCTCTACTGTTAGAGATAAATCTAGAGAGAGAAAGCTGAATATTTTCTTACCATTAAACAAACAAGAGAGAAGATAAAATGATGGAAGATTATGGTCGATTCGAAGATAGAAATTCTATTACTTGAAGATATTATTTTCAGAGAGAGATTTATGAAGATAAGAAGAAATCAGGGAAGGATATGTTTTAGAGAAAGCTGAATATATCTCTTGGATAGCTGGAGATGGAAGGAAGATTTGAAAGAGATTGAAGCATTAAGAAAGGACATATTCGGTTTTATTCTGCTCTTTATCTATAAAACAGAGAAGAAAACACTAAAGAGATCATCTCGGTTTGGGGTCAAAAATCACCATCTCATCTTTGGGGGGGTCATCCTCTCAATAGCTCAACCAAAACAGAGAATATTAGAGAGAGAGAGAGAGACACCATCATCATCATCATCATCATCATCATCATCTGTTGTCTTTTTCTTTCTTTGTGTTTATTGTTTTTTGTGAGAGAAAGTGATAAACAGAGAAAGTGAAAGAGAACCATTGTCAGTGTATCCATTTGGCTAAAACAGAGAGGAAGGAATTGGACTCATCATCATCTACTGTTGTCTTTTTCTTTGCAATTACTTCTTAGTGAGAGAGAGAGAAATTACAAAGAGAGACAGAAAAGAGAATAAACAGAAAAGCTTCTTATTTTATCATCTCCAACTTGTTCTTAATTGTCTTCTTATCTTTGTGAGAGAGAGAGAAAAACAGAGAGAAGTAAAATGGAGATGGAAACAGAGAGCTTCCTTCCTGTTTGAACAAATTTGAGTGAGAAAAGATTTCAGAGAGAGTGAGAAGAGTGAGAGAAAATCAGAGGAGGAAGAAGACCACGTTTGGGTCAATAATCTCTCTGGAAAATAATTTTCCCAGAAAGAAAATACTTCCGAGAAGACGAGTAAATTATTTTCCTTAGGGGCGCGTTTGGCTGCAACAGAGAAAATCAGCAAGAAAAGTTAAATCTTTTTTCCTCTTTTCTCTTAATTCTTCATACTTATTACTTTAATTTCATGAATAGCTAACTCTCTCAATCTAGGGTTGATGATGAAACCATATTCGAGCTTTTAGAAACACGAGTTATTTGGTTAATTCTTTGAATGTGATTTAATGTTTAAATTGTTTTATTTGTCAAGTCGATTATCTTTTCACTATCTATGCTTTTAGGTTTGATGTATCGTGCTTAGGTTAAATCCTTTGACGATACATACTTATTGATTGATAGATAGTAGTTTAGAAATTCATTTTTTAAATAAGACAATTACAATTTCATGAGTTAAAAACCGATTTTATCGAAAACATCTCCCGGAATTAGGATAGTTCATTATCCGAAATTCTGAGTTATAAAACGAGAGAGTTAGTCAGTTGATCTCGTGTGTTTAAAAGTAAGTTATTCGGTGGATTCCAAAAACCCTAGGTCATCTCCCCCCATTTGAGTTCCTTGTATCATTATTTGTTTTATTATTTTGTTCTTTATTATTTTTTCACCAAAACCACAAAAACCATTTTCAAAACCGTCTTACTTCCAAGTCTTAGAATAGGTTTCACTTAGTCTCTGAGGAACGAACCGGTCTTACCGGAATTATTACTTGACGCCCGTATACTTGCGGGTGGTGACCTATTTAGGGTAACCTTTTAGGCCCATCATAAACTAGAATGGTCGTTACCAAACGGCTGGCCACGCACCGAGTGTAACCCTTGACATAATTCATGGCTAATCCATAACATAAAATAAACAAGGGGACCAACCAATGCCCGTCGGAAAACAACCATTACACATAACACAGATCAAGCGATTCCGCCTCTATGTTATACACGCAGCTCAAGCGATTCCGCCACCACGTGTTTACAATTCACACAAAACGATCACACAGATCAAGCGATTCCGCCTCTATGTGATTATTTTTCAGAAAAAAAAAATAATTTGTTTTGAAAAGAGAAACATCCATAACATAGAGTACACCACATACATACATATCATACCATATCATATCATAAATTGAACTAGAGAACTATAAAAAGAAGAAAAATGACTATATATATATAATGGTGAAACGGGGAATACCCGTGCTCCAAGTAAGATTCTTAGGATCCTACCTCTTCTTGCGCTTCCAATAGTGTCTTTGACTAAGCTCCACCTCTCCTCGAGCTCCCTATAGCAGTACAGTAGTCTCACTGGAATATAAAAGGACAAAACGGTCATTTGACAGTTACACAACTGTCAAGACTCCTCTTGCAAAGCAAGAATGTATAAAATGAATGAAACTATATTAGAAATGTCCTATCGGCACTAAAGAGATCACTGAGACGTTCCATCGAATAACTGCAATACAAACAAATCAACCAACCAACTTCCCACAAACTCTATTTTACATTTCCGATATCCCATAAGCTGACAAATTTTATAACGAACCAAATACTATGAATCTTGAACTATCAAATCATAAAATGAACCTAATGTTACGAATCCATAACTCAACCTATCCATTTATGTTAACGACAAGATTCGGGTAACCATCTCTATTCCAATTCATTATAAAAACTGATTCAAATATCAAATTTGAGCCGTAAAATAATTCGGCAGCAACCCGTCTATATATGAACACCCCAAAATAGTCTACAATCTTCTAAACATGTTTCTGGACACAAACCATTCGAAGAAATATAACTATAACTATCCCAAATAGCTCTAAATTACGAACCCAAGAGATATTAGACCCAACTATACAGTTATCGAAATAACTATCGTAAACCCACCAAAAACGGACGAAATAGAAAATTCTAAACGGATAGATATGTAGAACAAGTCGAATGGGATTACCTGAAAGAAGTTTCATTGAATTCCAACGAAAACTCGCGAAGAAATCGACGACTAAAATTCATAACTTTTATAACCTAAACATTCACTCGGTTTCTCAACTCCCTGCCTACACAAATGAGTTTTGAGGAAATGAATAAGGATGGGATGGGTTTATTAGTGCTTGCAACCTGTACAGGTGAGGTGGGTTTGTTTCTTTTAAAAACCATAACATGATGTCATCATCTAAAGTGCCCATGTAAATAATTGCATTCCAACCCCTAGTTTATATATCCATCATAAATAAATCCCACTATATTTATATCTTATTAATTCGACCCCCAATTTAGCCTTTTTCTTTCTTTTTCCTCCCAAAACCAACCGTGAAGAAACTAAATGACCCCAATAAATTTGACAACGAAGAAAACTATCAAAAACAAAATGATACCCAAATCATGTCTGATCTTTATGTGTGACTAGTCAAAATTCATAATTTTTCGAGAACTATCCGATAGGCAGTCTGAATCAATCAAAATATGTATTCAATACGAAAACCCAAAGAAACCACAGAATCCGCTCGATGCTCTAACTCGTTCGATTCTCCTTTGAGATTGTACTACCAGCAAAAGGAAAAAAAGAGAATGTCAAAGAGGAGTATTACTTCAGAACGGAATTTTACCTTTTACTCAATGAAAGAGATTTATGAGATATAGTTTTCCCTTGCTTCCTAGTTGTGAGGAGTTTGTCCATGAAATTGTTGTTAATTAAGCTGCTAAATAAATTAATTGGGTTTGCGGATAATATCAAGTAAAAGATATGCGCTACTATCATGGTCATCTATCCTAGCTATATATGATAGTTGCAACGCTAATTACTTGAGTAAGAACGCATAAATCCTAAGATCACATTAGAATATTGTATTCTGGTTACTTATATTATCATCCAAAATTAAATATTAGAGTACACATACATAAAATGGAGAGAGACATGAAAGAACAAATACGTTCAAAATGAATTTAAATTCGAACAATTATAAACCGTAGATTTTAATCCATATTTAAACAACAAACAATTAATTACAGTTACCTACGTATAATTTCTTTAACGACAAAGAGAAACAAAATAAATTTTCTTCCCGACTTCACCAGTCTCAAATATATTCAGTGAACCACACCACCTTAACCTAAAAATGAAAATTAGGATCATTTATCAAAACTTTTTTTTGCGGCTTTCTTTGGTAGATTGTTGAACTTACAGGAGACTTCTTTTTTTATTTATTTAGCAACTTGTTGTCCTTCTCATCAACTTTGTTCCGGTAACATTTGTTTATTTACGATTATTTGAAAGTACCTTTAGTTTTTATAGTAAATTACTTGTGTTCATTTGTCTATGCTTTTTGTTTCAAGGTTGTTGACTGTCTCATTTGTGGTGATCCGAGCTAATTCACATGGTACAAGGGTTGAGCAACTATGCTTGGTTCCTACTGGAAATCAGGGTTTTGACCAGTTACTCCCACATTTCTTAATCAGGGTGAGATCCTTTTGACTGTTGGTTTTCCTGTATCTCTTCCAGGGATAATAAATCTTACCGAAGATGATTTTTAATGAGAGAAGAAACTTGTATTCATGCCAACATCTTCTTTCATTTTTTTCTTCTACTCTTTGTCACCCCAAAAAAACTTGGGTTAGATCTAAAAGAAAAGAAAAGAAAAACTTAAAACATTAAAAGTGAAATAGATCTGATCCGGCGAAGGGAGATCTCTTCACCGAGATTCTCTGAAGAAGGTCGTTTTTTGTTTTGCAGAGAAAGCTATTTTAGAGAAAGAGAGACACAAGGGTACTAGAAAAGAGAAAAATTCGTGAAAATTCTTAGTGCTTGGAAAGTTTTGTTATTATTGTGTGCTACAAATGTTCTAAAATCACCACTTTGCTGACTTTGGGCCTAGACGGGTCTCGAAACTTGACAGTTCCATCGGAAAGGGAATATCGAGACCATGAAAACACCTCAATAAACTAATCACGGTCCTAGAAACGACCAACCAATGTCGAACAAATTATTATATTATAGTTTGTACAATTTTGTGACACCAGTGGCAAATCATTTATGATCGTAGTAATGGGAAATACTTGAGCTTTATTCATTTATCAAGAAGCAACAAAACTTACTTCTGTTTATATGGAAGGTGAGTAAGAGAAGTTTTCAAGCAAAGCTTAGTATTTGTTGTGTCGTGGTTGGGGTCGTGGTCGTGGTCGTGATCGTGATCGTGGTCGTGGTCGTGATCATGATCGTGGTCGTGATCATGATCGTGATCATGATCATGGTTATCTTTGTTGTTCTTGATGTTGATGTTGATGTTAATGTTGTTAATAATAGTGTTATTGATGTTGATGTTGATTTTTCCGGGTAGATAATTGGAGGGCTTGGGGATTCTCTTCCCTTTATTTTTCATCTTTATCCTGCATCAAATATGAACTTTATGAGTACAAATGACAAATGTAAATGTAAATGCACATTCACATTACCAATCATGGCTCTTGTTGAATTTTTGCGTTCAAAGAGTTGTGGGCTTTTACGAATATAAAACTTACTTTACTTATTTGAGAATGGGCTTTTACGAATATGAAACTGGAATCTGCAGTAATTGAATATCTGTAGGTGTCTATTCTCATTCAATTTCATCATAGTTAATAAATGTACAAATGCAAATATATAAAATGGAGAATGGTGAATATAAATGGAGAGCTAAAGACAACATACTTTGAAAACCTCTAGGTTCTAGGTCATATGTTGCCTAAATGAGTTGCCTCTCTTGACTCTTTTTTCTTCTTCTTCCTTTTTCAGTTTTCTAAAAGCAAATACCAAGGCTGCTTCAACAAAAAAAAAATACCAAGGCTTCTTATAAAACTTGTTGAAACAGGGCAAGGGTAAAACTTGAAGCATAAAAAATGTAAGCATAAAACTTGAAGGCATGGAAATGAAAAAAAATACTAATAATTCCTATAAATTAAAGATGAATTCATAAAAAACTGAGAAGTACTCGCGCATAAACAATCCGTATAAAATTCTTAAACATTTTGAAGGCAACAAAACAAGACATGAAAAAAAAAATTCCTTTATACTCATGCTACACCCATACCGGCTAGTGCCACCAAGCAAGATATAGCTTCTAAAGGGACTGATGTAGAGAAGATTTGCTCATAAGGTGGATTTTGTCCACAGATGGCTAATTGTTATAAAACCTCGATGGTTCCCATATACGTAGTAGTAATATCGAATAAACTAGGACGCTGAGTACAAGATTTACGAAACTCAAAATATCACCTAACCAAATATTGTGCATATGTTATTTCTAGTGTGTGAGTGAAGGGCTTTACCCAAACAAAACATTACCAAATATTTTCAGTCAATCGAGATATCATGATTTATTTTCCTTACTTTCCTCTTTGAAAGCTCCTTTAAAGGTTTTTTGTTCGTCGCCCTCATTCATTACCCAAACCTATAAACTCTCATAAAATCAAGTTGAACTAGTGATCATTTTGGGATTTGGGGTTGTATGCTCACCAAACAAAAGTTAAAAGAGATTGAGTCAACACGTTTCAATTGGAATCAATTAAGACCAAATAATAATGTTGTGGCTCTAATCAAGAGGGAACATGCAAATTTTTCTCAATATTTATATTATATATACAAGTTGTCTCTTTGATGGTTGGGAAATCAATGATAAAATGTCAACGCAAGTACTATGGTATATGTATCCCAAAATTACATCAAATTGGTAACTCCATTTAAAAACTTATAACATTGAATCTGATAAATTGACAGTTTGGATCATTTAAAACATGTTCATGTCTAATGGGTGGGCGTTACGTGCTTTTCAATTATAATATTTGAGGTAATGGAAAATGCTAAATAACCCAACAATTTCAACCCACTAGATTGACAATTACAGTTGGACCACACTAAATCTTGCATTAGTTTTAATAAGAGATACACCAATTTTCCTTAGTGTCGAAGTCCTATGTTCAATGTCTTTTCAAGATTTGGTTATTATGCAAACCAATTGTAAAATGTGTATCAGTTTGTGCAAATCTCACTAGTGTAAATCTCTCTCAGTCTCAATAAAATTCTCTTAATTTATACATTATACAACATTATACAAAATTAGGATAAAACTTCCTTTATTTGTGCTACTTTTATTAAAAATTAGCATTTTGTCTTTAGACAATCTAAAATAAAAGAGAAAGACATAGATTTGGTAGAAATTTACAAGAAGAGAAAGGAGTGGGAAAAAATTGCGTCAAAGAGATGAGATTTGCAAAGAATAGTGAGACGTGATTTAGGAGGTCTTAATGTGTTATCTATTGCGGAGTTAAACTGAATAAACATGAGTATTGATGAACCATGGAAGACATCAAGAAAGAACAAAACATAACATAAAAGGAGAGAATTGAATCTTACTAAAAGAAAATAGACAAAACACTACCATCAAAATTCACACCCAAAATTGTTTGTGTTAATTCAACACAGTATGATGGACCTCAACGTCCGCTCTTATGTTTCTTGATAGTTCTTTCGAGCCACACCCATCACACGGCCAAGAGTCGAAAGGTTGATGATAGACCTATTCATCTAGTGTTGTGATTTTTGATAGTTCTTTCCGACCCAAAATGATTCCTTATATATATTTTGCTTTTGTTATGTTAACAAAAAAAATTAGATGTTTGCTTTTATATCATATTTCTAGAGATTTTCTATGATATTATTCTCTTAACTTATCGTCTGTGGATATCACACTAGTCTAATTGAACGACGGCATAGTATTCATGGTAGATTTCAGATTGATTTTGTAAGTCAGATGAAAAGTCATCTAATTGGATAGTTAATTTCAAAATATATATAACAAGGAAAAAAGTAATTCTTTTTCAGAATATCATCTCATCTTCCATGTGTAAGATCACACCTTCCAAACTTGTCTCTAAATATTGGGATTAAATCTCTCATATTTGTCATCAAAGATCGAGTATTTTTGAAACTTATTTTCAATCGCTAAGATTATGTCTTCCAAATTTATCTTCAAAATTGATATTGTAGTACTGTTCGTGACTTCATGTCCAATGAGTAGTGATTATACCGTGTAAAGATAGAAGAATAACATAGAAACAAAGAGAAGAGGGGGAGAAGGGATTTTTTGATGAAAAATGTAAATGATGAAGGGTCAAACTAACAAGCTGGTCACATAAATTTCAACAAAAAAAAAAAAAAGCTGGTCACATAAAAATAAGGATATGGTTTTCAATGTAATTTCTCCGTAAAACAAGGTTTACTATATTTATTGAAAATCGGCTATAAAAATAAGGCAAGAAGAGTGTGTGAGATCCGTCCGAAAACGAAGTTCTCTCTCTCTCTCTCTGCATCTGAATTCCGGAACGATTTTCGATCTATCCATCCTCCGATCCATCGATTCATTTATCCTGTTTTGAAATAGGGTTTTTTTTTAGAGAGAGAAAGAAGCTAAAACTCACAGAAGATCTCTCTCTCTCTCTCTCTGTAAAAATCATGGAGGAAACATCTAACTTAATTGATCCAGTTTTCCGTTTCGAAGAAGAGAGTCCTGCTATTGTTAACAACAACAATCATGGATGGCAAAAGGTTGTTTATCCTAAGCGTCAAAGGAAATCAACCAACAAATCATCAGATCCGGCGTCTGATCTTCGTTCTAATGGTGTTTCTACCAACAAATCTAATGTGTTTAGATCGGTTGAACTAGAAGCCGATGATCGTCGCCGCCGTGTTTTAGAAGCAAGGAAAGCTGCTGAAGCTGCCTCTGCGGATCCGGTGATCAGATCGAAACTTCATTCCGATGATGAGGATTACGATACCGATGTTGAAGGTGGTGCCAAAAATGAAACCGCCGAAGAGAAGAAACCTAAGCAGAAGAAACCAAAGAAACCTAAAGTTACTGTTGCTGAAGCTGCTTCGAAGATTGATGCTTCAGATCTTGCTGCATTTCTTGTTGATGTTACGGTATGTGTTAATTCTTATCGAATTCTCAATTTTGATTTGATTTTGTTGTAAAGTTTGGATCTTTAGATGTGCATTATGTGTATGAGTTTATACTTTCTGTGTAAAAATCTGATTTTTGTTCGGATTTTAGGTTTCTTATGAATCACAGCAGGATATCCAATTCATGCGATTTGCCGATTACTTCGCCAGAGCTTTCTCAGGTGTGACTGCTGCTCAATTCCCGTGGACCAAACTTTTCAAGGAATCTCCAGTTGCCAAGATCGTTGATGTGAGTTCTCTTTGGTTCTTAATTTTATAAAATATCATTAGAAGCTAGGAAAAAGCTACTTTTTATAAGAAAGGGTTCAAATGTTTGGTCGACAAAAGGGGATCTTTCTCGTATCAGAACTTTTGGATGTAAAATTTATTTTTTCTTTTGCAATTCAATCCAGGAGAAGACAGATAACACTTGATCCCGAAAAGTCTTCATTTCGTAGATCTAGTTTATATCATACTCAAGTTTCGATCTATTCACTACCTACATACATGCATGTTTATTTGGCACTCGGAAATGTTTTACTGTTCACTACACATGAACCTTCAATTGTAACCAGGGAGCTTGATTCCTGTTCCATCCGTCTATACTTAGAATAATGGCATGTTCTTGATACCCACAAGTTCCCCATTTGATCTTTATTGTGCTATGCTATATAATTTGAGTTAATCTTCTCAACTATTTTATTATGGTTTTGTTTTGTTTTACTTTCCACTATTTCCACCAAAATGTAATGCCTATCTCTTGTTTCTTTTCTGTAAAGATAAGGTGTTGCACTTGTTTGAACAATTCGATTGTTTTAGAAGTTTCTTCCGATGCTCTTTTTATATTTGTGTTTGATGCCCTATATTCCGATACACTATTCAATTTTGAGAATAGTTGCAGTCTTTAAGCCAAACGATCTCCTGCGCCTATATTCTGAGGCTATGTAGAGGACAGCGACTGAGTGGATCAACCGGCAGAAATTTTATGAAACTGGTTTAGTGGTTTATTGAATTAGAATTTTTAACAGGTACCTCTGAGCAATATTTCTGAGGCTGTCTACAAGACATCAGTTGACTGGATTAACCAACGATCTCCTGAGGCCATTGGTTCATTTGTATTATGGGCTTTTGACAGCATTTTTGCTGAGCTAGCAAGCCAAGAAGGTCCTCGTAAGGGCTCCAAAAAGGTGGTTCAACAATCTCCCTCGAAGGCCCAGGTAAATTAGTAACCTTATTTCATTCTTTATCTTGTAATATTATGTCATTATCTTAGTGTTAATTAGGATCGTTGCAAATTTTTTTTGAAACAGCGAATGAATAAATTATTAAATAATAGAATTTGTATTGATGTCCAAGTATGGACTTAAAACAACACAAATGCACAACCTATCCTGCAAAGGAGATAGGCTGACACAATTACAATCAAAGTTGTACATTCGCCAGTAAAGCGTCCCAAGAAAGGTTAAAGTCGGCAAACAAAGTATACTTCGCCCAAGGTTTATCACTTTAACTCTAGACCAAGTGAATACAAAGTCTCAACCGCTCTGTCCTTGAAGGTTATATTACTCATTGTCTTCCACAGTGGCCAAGAAACTGCTTTAGGAACCTTAATCTCATATACGCATGAACACTTGTATAGCATAAACAAAGGTATAATGTACTTGTCCGTGTGTATAATTCTACTTCATAATGTACTCTAGAAAGGAACCTTAATTAGACATAATGAAGTTGAAAACAGAGAGGCTACTAATTAACCAAAACTGTAGTACAATATAATTTCTCCTCCTTGTATATGTTCACTTGTCTGTTTTCACATGGGTAACTTAAGAACTCATACCAGGCATGAATATTAGTACTTAATTTCAATATAATGTGTTACTAAGTCCCTTTTCGGACTGCAGGTTGCGATATTTGTTGTCTTAGCAATGGCATTACGACGGAAACCTGATGTTTTAATCAGTGTACTGCCAACACTAAGGGAAAACCCAAAATATCTAGGCCAAGATAAACTTCCAGTTCTCGTGTGGGCAATCTCTCAAGTAAGTTACATTACAGAATAAGATATTCCTACAATTATCTATATCATCCTTTTCTCCTAATGGTTTAAAATGTTTGGCTACGTGTAGGCTTCTCAAGGGGACCTTGCTGTGGGGATGTATGCGTGGGTGTATAACCTTTTACCCATCATCAACGCAAAATCTTGTAACCCACAATCCAGGGACTTGATTTTGCAGTTAGTTGAGAGGTTAGCTCATTGTGGATTCATACTAGAATATAATGGTTAGGATTCACCTAATTTGGCTTAATCGTAACGGTAAACGTCTTTTTGGTCGCAGAATTGTATCAGCCCCCAAAGCTAGACCTGTATTACTCAATGGTGCAGTCAGAAAGGGTGAACGTCTTGTTCCACCTCCATCACTTGAGCTTTTGATGCGAATTACCTTCCCTGCGTCTTCAGCGCGAGTCAAGGTCAGTTTCGGAAGGAACATCGATCATGTTGTTTCTTTATATAGGTTCTTAATTATTTTAAGTATCTTTTACAGGCAACCGAGAGGTTTGAGGCAGTGTATCCTCTCCTAAAAGAGTTGGCTCTTGCTGGTTCACCGGGAAGCAAGGCAATGAAGCAAGTCTCACAACAAATTTTTACTTTCTCACTCAAAGCAGTAGGAGAAAGTGAGTGCAAACCCTATTGTGGTCTACTTTCTATGTTTTTTTTTTCTTGTTTCACAAGTTTACGAAAGTTTCCTCGTATATTTGAACGTGAGATCCTGAAATATCTTTTATTCAGGCATTCCGGATTTATCCAAAGAAGCAGCTAGCATTTGCCTTTGGTGTTTGAGTCAGAGTCCTGAATGTTACAAGCTCTGGGTGAGAACCCTTTTAACACATTTTCTGTCATTTGATCATTTCTTTCAAGCTTCAACCTTGGCCAATCAATTGATTGCAATGTCCGAGATCTTAATTGCTGTGTGAAATGTGTAAATACAGGACAAAGTCTATCTGGAGAACATCGAAGCAAGTGCGGTGGTTCTGAAAAAGCTGTCGACCGAATGGAAGGAGCATTCAGTTAAATATCTGTCTCTTGAGCCACTGAGGGAGGTTCTCAAGAGTTTCAGGCAGAAGGTAAACCCTAATTCTACTCTCTGTTGCCTACTTATGTTAG